>PVIU01010601.1:0-69207 GCA_004026605.1 Ondatra zibethicus | reverse complement strand
CACATAAAAACTATTCAGGAATGGGCTGGCAAGGTAGCTCAGTGGGCAGTACTTGCCTCACAGACTTGACAATCTGCGTTCAGTCTCCCAGATCCCATGGTGAAAGGAAACAGCCAATTCCCAAAATTTGTCCTCTGGCCTCTACACACATGCCATGCCATCTGTGCCATGTGCACCTATGCACAGGTGCACACACACATTATAAGCTGTGGGCTGAGGACTCAGAGTGATCCTGGACTTCTGCAAGCATCAGTCTGGTGATGGAGAGCAGGTTGCCTGCACTGAGAAGGAAGGATAGGAGGTGGGGTATTGGGCCTGCAACCTTGTTGCCCCTACAAAGATGCTTGGTCCCCTGTGATCTACTGTGGGTCTGGCCGCCCTTTTGTATCCCGCTAATGATGACAATCATACCAGACTCTGGCTGAGGTCTCAGCATCTCGGCTCTTGGGGAAAGTGGCATGCTAAAGTCGGGCATCTTGGCCATGGCGCTGCCTCACAACAGCTCAGTGACTCCATGCAACTTCAGTACCTCAGTTTCCCCTCCCATAAAATAGGAAAGAAAATGGAAGCTCTCTCGAAGGGTCATTCTGGTTCAGAGCAGATACTGAGAGTCAGAAATAGATGCCTGTAATTTTGTCTTCTTACCAAGGAAGCATCTAAGACCAAGAGAGTGGTGTCTGCCGAAGGTGACCCAGCCACAAGCAATTGATCTGGGATTGACCCCAGGTCTGTGGGCTCCTGGTGACTTTTCCACATCTCCCAACTGCCTCTTGTTGGGCCAGGGTCTAGACCATGTGGATGGGACTTAAATTTTTCCTCAGATCCTTTGAAGAAAGGGGCAAGGCAGGGGCAAGGTAGGGGTAAGGGTCTACCCTGAGGAGCCTAGGCTGTGTTGCCCAGGCTTTGGCAGGTTTCACACATTCTCAAAGGAAGGGGAGGGGAGGATGGCATATATCACAGTTGGTGAATCTCTAGCTATGCCAGCATGGGGGCTTTGCAGGGACCTGCCTTCCAGCCTGACCCCATTATTTCCTAGCTGTGTGACCTTTGGCAAGTCCCTAACCCTCTCTGTGTTTCAGACTGCTGGGCTAACTGATAGGAATAGTGATAGTATAAGTTTGTCTCAGAGGGTAGTGAGAGGTAATTTATGCAAAGAAGAGGGGACAGAAGTCCCCAGCAGCCTGGTACTGGCAATACCTTCAGGACAACCGCAGCAAAAATAACCAAGCCATGCCATTATTAATTGGGTGAACCGGAAATGGTAGCAGCCGTGGGAGATGAAGGCAGAGCCCTAGGTGAAAGGGTTGGAAGCAGTTCCTGGTTGGTTGGTCAGGGAACTCTGATAGCCAAGTTCAAAGTTTGGATAGGTCAGAGGAGTTAGGCCTCAAGGTTTGAACTGCAAACCACGACCCAGTCCCAGAGCATAGGTCGTACCACGGCCCACCTCTGGACCTTCTGCATCCTGCTGTCCACATGGGAGTCTGTGGCACAGCCTACTTGGGAGACCACGTCACTCATTTTCTGTGCTCTGGTCATTCTGGGAAGCTGTGGCTGTAAGGCCTCATGTGAACCCACTTCCTGCTGCTAAGCTGAGTGGTCTGAGCATCCCTTACCTCAGGCTTCTAGAGTAGCATGGGGAGGGACCCCTGTGTTCATCCGCAAGATGTGAGCTGAGCAGTAGCTGCCTGGGATACACTCAGTACCTAACCATTTCCTTCTGGAAGAGTCAGGGGTTAAGGCTATTCAGTAGGTCCAGGTCTGCCTTCTCTGAGGATGACCTTTTGGCAGTTTAGCTATTTGCATACCTCTTGTGATGGGGAACTTCCTCTCAACCCTGGTGGCCTACTTTTTTATATTTTGTTTATATCAGGGATTAGTGGATGATCATGTCAAACCCAGCTGCTGCCTGTGTTTGTAAATAAAGCGTTACTGGAATGTGGTCCTGATAGCAATTCATTTGCTGTCTCTGTAATTCTTATGAGACCATAGCAGAGTTGAGTTGTGACAGAGGCCATGTGGCCTATGCAGCCTGGCTGGCTGTAGACAATATTTGCTGTTCCCTGTCTTAGAATGCTAGTAGAGATGAGGTATGTCCTCGCCTAGACACTTTCATGGCCCCTTCTTCTCAATGGCTTCTGGCAGTCACACCTCTCCTGGTCCTCCCTTGTAGTCCCAGCGTCTGACTGCTGTGGAAACCCTCATAATAAACGTGATGTGCTGGGAAAGAGATGACTGGCGTAGGGTGAAGACCTGCAGCTTCCGTCCCTTTGACAACCGTGAGTACGGAGTCTGGGTTTGGGGGCCCCATCTCTCCTGGTAGTCATCAGCCTCTGAGCCCTTCTCAAACCTGCCCCAGCGCCTACCTGGAAAGCTCCCCATCCCAACCCTCTCCTCCTCACCAGACCCCACCCCTGCCTGGAAGATCCCCACTCACCCCTCAGCTCTCACCTGGTTGTGAGTCTATCTGCCTTGCTGGGCTGCGAACTCCCTGAGGGCATACTCTCTGCTGACCTGCAGTTCCTCTCTACACACTCAACTCCAGGCCTGAGCAGGCAGTGCTTGCTTGCAGAAGGCAAGGCTCCTTGAATGACTGAGTGACCTTGGAGGCTGTCTCTAGAGAAAAGAAGGGGTAGAGGGGAGATCCATGCAGAATCCAAATCACAGCCTTGTCTTGACTCAGTCCGGCTGGCAGAGGTCATTGAACATGATGGGTCTTAGTTTTATTCTCTGTAAAGTGGGAGAACTGAGGTGCTCATAACAGGAAGGAACGTGAGCTAGGATGCATAAACTGCTCAGCACCTAGGCGTGGGAAAAGACTTGCGTTTTGTGGGTAGACAGAATCTCAGAGTTACAGACTTAGAGCAATTTGGTTCAGGGAAAATGAAGTAAATATCAGGCTTAAAATCCACACAGGTTGGGCATGTGGCTAGAACACTTGTCAAGCTTGTGAAAACATACTCTCACTAATATAGACAAATATATTGAATAAATGTATACATATAGTGTAATTGAGAAATGAATCAGACATGTTTATGATTTATATTTTCATTTAATAAGTATACCTGTGGAATACACAGATATAAATTTATATTAAATGCTATGCAATTATAGTTATTTATTTATAATTATTTACATTTATGTTTTATACTATATAAATGTACTCATAAGAACACAAATACATCAATAGTATAGATACTTGGATAAAATAAAATACATGATTTGATCTCTGTACAGATCTCAGATCAGTATTCAAACAGGGCAAGGCTGCTCGCCAATCACTCAACAGCTGGTTAGTCATCCTGGAAAGTGCCTCTGGTACCAAAGGCTCATCAGACATCTCAGACCCTGACTCAGGCAACCCAGGAGGGGGTGGGCACAAAAGGAAGAAGATCCCAAATAGATTCACTCTGTCAGGTGTAGGCGGATTAACAAAAGCAGGGTTGCAGAACTGAGGAGAGCAGGTGCAGAGGAGGAGCAGGTGCAGAGGAAGAGCAGGTGCAGAGGAAGAGCAGGTGCAGAGGAAGAGCAGGTGCGGGGAAGAGCAGGTGCAGAAGTGGATGAGAAGCAGGTGCAGAAGAGGAAAAGCCGGTGCAGAGAAGGAGAAGCAGATGCAGAGAAGGAGAAGCAGGTGCAGAGAAGGAGAAGCAGATGCAGAGAAGGAGAAGCAGGTGCAGAGGAAGAGCAGGTGCAGGGAAGAGCAGGGGCAGAAGAAGAGGAGAAGCAGGTGTAGAGGAAGAGCAGGTGCAGAGGTGGATAAGAAGCAGGTGCAGAGGAGGAGAAGCAGGTGAAGAGAAGGGGAAGCAGGTGCAGAGGAGGAGCAGGTGCAGAGGAGGAGCAGGTGCAGAGGAGGAGCAGGTGCAGAGGAGGAGCAGGTGCAGAGGAAGAGTCAGGGCAGTTGCTGAGGAAGAGTCGGTGCTGGGGATGTTGTGTGGTGCAAACTGGGCTAATGTTCTTGGCCTCTTACTGATTGGTCCATTATATCTGTTCCCTCCTCTCTGCAGTTCGCCTGCAGGCCCCTCATTCACTCCAAGTCCTGAACATTGAAACCCAGAGATGCAACATAAGCTGGGAAGTCTCCCAGGTCTCTCATTACCTTTATAGTGATTTGGAATTTGAGGCCCGCAAACGTTCCCTGGACCACAGCTGGAAGGTGAGGACAGCCAATCCCCTGCCTCTGCTGCACCTTTCTATTCTGGTGCATGCCCTTGTCCATTTTTACATGCTGAAGTGTAGCTGTTTCACCCTGGTCCTCCTATATTGCTTGGCACTGCCTGCCCCTCCCATACTTTTAGAGCCTGAGGATGCATCTGGGTCCACATCTGTGTAGACCCTACGGCAAGGCAGCCTGTGAGGCTCTGCAGCTGTTTTCCACATCCCAAATCCAGCACATTCCCTGGCTTCAGGGTGCTGGGGGTGGTTGACTGAGACTCATCATCCACACACTCATCCCCATACTTACCTGGGGACCCCGGGATTCAGGGTCAAAGCAGGTGGGGGAACAGGGAGCTTTTGGGAGGGCCAGGAGAGGTTGCTTGCTTAGCATCTTGACCTGGTTGTGGGAGATGAGACCAGTGGAGTCCTTGCTGAGTGGGTACCCATCTCTGCTTAGGATGCACCCCTGCTAAGCCTCAAGCAGCGGCAACAGTGGATCTGCTTGGAGACACTTACCCCTGGCACCTCATATGAGCTCCAGGTGCGGGTCAGGGCTAAACGAGGTGTCCAGTGGACCTGGAGCCCCTGGAGCCAGCCCCTGGCTTTTCGGACAAGGCCAGCAGGTACAGTGGGGAGCATGGAGGGAGCTGGGCAGGGGCGTGGGTGTTCTGGGGGCTGCAGGGGTGGGGTCTGCACCTCCCGTAGACTCACCAGAGACAGGGCTACTGAGGGGGATCAGTCATGACCCATGTGTGTTAGGAATTCTGGTGTCCACTCTCAGAGCCAGGGGCTACTTTTCCCCAGCTTTACATGTAGGACAAGTGCTGTGGGGTGAGGTAGCTTGCCAGAAACAAGGTAGGTGCTATTAGCCTCTTAGCCTGGGTACTGTGGGGCTGCCACACTAGTGGGGGAACCCATGAGGGCCCATCCTTCAGCATGTCACTTGCTGCATTCAAGAGATACAGAAGCTCTAGGTGTGATTCTCAGTGGCTGAGGTAGGAGTCAGGCAGTACAGCCATGGGCTCTGCTGGGAATGCCACCAGGCCATGGCTTTTAAATACAGTCTGCCTTTCTGAACAGGTGGACTTAAGTAGGGCTGAGAACCAAGTCCCCAGTAAAAGCAAACCTGGCTAGATACTGATACCTGTCAGGGTACAACATGGTGGGGGGTGGATCTGGGATTCAGGTGATCTCCTGAGGGGCCACCTCTCACCTCCCACTTCTTACACCCTGGACAGATCCCTGGAATCTACCCCTAATGTGGCCCAGACACCTTCTCCTGGGCCTTGGTTGTCTTTTTGGCTTCTTGGTCTGTGTCTACGTTTTGTTCAAGTGCCGGTACCTTGGCCCATGGTAAGGAAGTTCCTGGCCAGTATTCCCTTCCCAGCCCATCTCTGTGACACACATCTTTCCAGGTTGGGCTTGGCTGAATCCTGCTTCCTCACACCTGGCCTCTCTGTCCCCTCCCCTAATAGCTAACTTGTCCCTGTGCCCCATCCCCAAAGGTGGAAGCTAGTAGGGGATGGAGAGGTAGAGAATAGCAGGGAGAACCCCTTGGCCCTCCCTAAAGTCACAGGGACCTCTGAGCATCTTTCCCATTGCTCTTGGTCCCCTCCTATACATTCCAACCATCCACACTCTTGTCTAACTGTCCTTAGAGATTCCCCCGCCAAACCAATAATATATCCGGATTGTCGAGGGTCTCCACTAGAAACTGTGCCAATCAAAAAGTGGCTCCCCTTTCTCCAGTTAGATATGTTCGTGTTCTGGGCATCTTAGCGAGGAGAACATGAGGTAGAGTTCAGCTTCCACTCACTGTCTCCCTAAGGCCAGCTGCTGTTATACAATGCGTGGTGGGCACCACCACCCATGGGAGTGCTCATTAGGAGGCCTCACTCCTGCCTCCCTCTCCAGCCTGTGTGATCTCTCCCACTCAAGGGCCATCTTTTGACTAGTACTCAGTTCTGGGTCCACAGAATGAGCCACCCTGTTACACATTTGGTTCAGGTCTGTCTTGCCAGTGTGCCAGCTCCTAGGGAGTAGAGGACTTCTCTGCTGCCCACTCTTGTGTCCCCAGTATCCTGTGCAGTGCTCTCCCGTCAACATTGTTGAATAAATGACTGGATGTGGGGTGGGCCCGTCCCCTACTCTCAGGACTGGGGAGCTGGTGGTAGGACATCATGCCACCCCCTCCTTGTCCTTACCCTTTACCCTTCCCCCCTCTTCCCTAGCCTTGCCCTTCACCCCTCCTTCTCTTTCCTGGCCAGGCTGAAGACTGTTCTCAAGTGCCACGTCCCAGACCCCTCTGAGTTCTTCTCCCAGCTGAGCTCCCAGCATGGAGGAGACCTTCAGGTAGAAGGCGGCAGCTGCAGGCAGCGGCAGGGGTGGGGGGGTGTTGATAGGCAGCCTAAAGATAGGCTGCAGGGCAGAGATGTGATCAGGTGACAATGGCCAGGTGACAATGGCTTTGCCCTCAGCGAGAGGACACAGGGTGCTGAAGTGAGCAGCCTCTTTCATGGGCACAGCTCTGTCCCTGCTCTGGCATGGGTGCCTTTTAAGCCACGCAGCCTTGACTTGAACTCTGGCTCTGCCATGCCTAGCTGTGTACGGCTGGGTAAGTTATAGATCCTCCCAGTGTCTCGGTTTCCTCACTTGTACAATTGGGAAAAAAAATTAAGCTTAATGAGTGTACAGCCTGGTGGATGTTGCCAGGCACAGTGTGGGTGCTGGAGAGCTGCAGGAGGTCCCCTTGGCTTCTGTCCCTGTGAGCAGAGCGATCCCTGGCAGGTCCAGTGACATCTCGGTGACACAAGTCCTTGGGTCACCTGGAATCACAAAACCTGGGTTTGTTTTCAAAGTGTGGCCCATACAGTAGCAACCTCACTCCTAGTCTATCTACTTCAGGCTAGAAGCTTTGAGAAGCAAGGGGTGGATATAGAGTGAGGGGAATCTACTGTTACCCCCTCCAGCCTGACTGGTGTTCCCATGATTGGCAAGCTTGTGGGGGGCAAAAGGGCCTGGGGAAAATGGGAGGGAGGTATAGGCTGGGCTCTAGTCCTGCTGGCCTGGCCTTGTGTGCTTCATCAGGGCTGAGCAGGGTCCTTCTAGAATCTCTGAGAGACTCCCAGAACTGAGGATGTCTTATTACAGTACTCTTGGGGTGTGTGTGTGTGTGTGTGTGTGTGTATGTGTGTGCGTGCATGTGTGTGTGTGCGCGCGCACGCATGCGTGAGTACAGGTGTTTGTGTGCACGCGTGAGTACGTGTGTGCGCATGGATACCTGAGTACTATGGCTGTGTTTATCTAGCATGTGGCCTAGGCTGAGAAGTTCAGAAAGTCCATCAAGATAGCAAGGCTACAGGATGCTTCTAGGTCAGGGGTGAGGTGGAGGCTGGATGCTGCTGGAGGATGGAAAGCAGGAGGAAGGGAAGGAGAAGGAAGAGTTGAGTTCGGTGGTGGGGTAGGAGGTACAGCAACCCACTCACTCTCCTCCCTTTCTCTGGCAGAAATGGCTCTCCTCGCCCTTCCCCTCATCCTCCTTCAGCGCCACTGGCCCTGCACCTGAGATCTCTCCACTGGAGGTGCTGGACGGAGACACCAAAGCTATGCAGCTGCTCCTGCTACAGCAGGACACAGCCTCCTCACCCTCACCCAGCGGCCACTCGCAGGCGAGCTGCTTCACCAACCAAGGCTACTTCTTCTTCCATCTGCCCAATGCCTTAGAGATTGAATCCTGCCAGGTGTACTTCACCTATGACCCCTGCGTGGAAGAAGACATGGAGGACGATGGTCCAGGGCTGCCCCAGGGATCTCCCCTCCCATCTCTGCTTCCTCTGGCTGGGGACGAGGATGACTACTGTGACTTCCCACCCAGGGATGACCTGTTGATCTTCTCCCCCAGCCGGAGCACCCCCAACACTGCCTTTGGGGGAGCAGCAGCCCTTGAAGAAAAGCCTCCCCTCTCCGTGCAGGAGGGATGTACCCTGCTACCATCCCCTGACCTGATGGGTTTGCAGTGCCCTCTGGAGCTGGTGCAGGGAGGTGACGGGGAGGGGCTGCCTCCTCATAGTTCAGGGGAGCAAGCCAGTGTCCCTGAAGGTAGCCCTTGTGGGCAAGGTCAGAACAGGGCCTTGGCCTCTGTCTTGCCTCTGAACACTGATGCCTATCTGTCTCTTCAAGAACTACAGGCCCAAGATCCAGCCTACCTGGTATAGCCAGCTGACCAGGATTTGGGATCCAGCTGCCTAGGTCAGGTCAGGCTTGGGGGGACCAGTTGAGAACTGTCTCTGGTCATTCACACCCCAACACTTAGCCATCCACGTCTGAGCTCCACTTGCTGCTCTATGGTCCATCCAGGATCTGAGGTGGAGAGAGCTGGTCAGCTCCACTTGCCTGTGTAGTCATGAGGTCACTAGCTTCCTGGACTTGCCTTACTCCTTCCTGCTTACAGGGCAGCCAGGACCTGCTTCCCCAAATACAAATGTGCCCATGTTCTTCTCCTATCCTTGAGCTTGCTGTGGCTCCCTACTGCCCTCTGCACAATTTCCTGTCCCAGCTCTGGCCCTTTCAGCGCTGCTGTGGGACAGCTGTCCTCTGGGTGTGATGTGGTTGTCACTGTCTTAACCAGAGCAGCTGTATCCACCCAAACTAAGACTGGATACAGCCTGTTGACTGTTGACATTCCCTCATACAAGGAGGGGATGGGAAGGGTCATCAGACTGTCACCGAGATCACAGCCACTGTCCTGCACCCCATCCCCAGCTATGGGTAATTCTGCCCCTGGTGCCTGTGTTTTTTGGAAGATGCTGGCATTTGCAAGGGGGAAGGCTTGATGTCGCTATGGGGACATCATCACCTATTCTGGGTCTGGATTTTCTGTGATAGAGCTGTTTTGGAATCACCTATCTCCTGTAAGTAAGCCTAGAAGACTCAGTGGTTCACCAAGCTGGCCTTGAGTGGATTTGTGCCTTTGACATCACACATGGAAGAAGCACATATTTGTTCACGTATCTCCCTCCCTGCAAAAAGCTTACACAACATGTGTTGTGTCATCACGGTCCTTTGTGGAAACCTCACGAGGATCCCATGGGGTCTCCTGGAGTCCCCCTCTGACTCACACCGATTCAGGCATTATTTGTTGTGCCTCACTTAGGTGACAAACATCCCTCATCTTCACCTGTAAGTCTGTGCTTCTAAGGGTGGCGCTGCTTCCTTAATGCATTCAAATTTCCCCAGTTCATACTAGAAGGAGATGATGTGGACAACTCCTGATCCATCTTCCTTCTTCGGAGCTATTGCCTGACTTCCCAATGATAGGCTCAGCGTGGACACAATTACCAACACAGCAGTGGCTTCTGGATCTTTTCATGCCCACCTCACCAATTTGTAAGGGAGCCTACTGGACCATGAGCCCCAGGCCAGCAGTCCAGGCAAGGATGGCACACCTGGATTTACCATCTCACCCTCAGAGGAGAGCATTGTTCTCTACAGGCAGCTCCTCCAGCACAGAGCCTCAGTATCTGTCACTGTCCCAGGGTTGATGGCACCATGGTAATCTGATCCCACCTTCTGAGGGAAGCAGAAATTCAGATCTACCTAGTGGATGCCCTACCCACAGTGCCTGCCTCATGGTTCCTGCTCACTATGCATTGGGTCTCTGGCCAGACCACAGGTTGATGGGCAGCCTGGGCACAGAAGGTCTGTCACAGAGGCTGGACCTGATCTAACCAATCAGATTATCTATCAATCAGATGTTCTGGCCCCTAATACAAGACCCCTAAGCTTAGCAAGAAGAGATGAGCCAATGCAGAAGGTGTTCGGTTCCCATGCAAGAGTTTTCCTGTCTGCCAGGGGTCAGATGTTCTGCTTCCTTCTGTGTGAGACTCCACACATCCCCTCCTGCCACAGGATGCTGTGTGTGGCCATCCTCCTGTCTCAACGAAGAATCAGAGCCACGCTTGCTCCCACACCATTGACTGAGTATCCCGAGCAAATGTAAACCTTTGGAATTCTTTTGCTTTAGCTCCCACACAGAAATAGAACTCATTTCCACTGTCTGAAAAGGTACGGGGAGGATTTGGCTCTTCCTCTTTTAATGATCTGTGCGTGGCATCTTTGCAATGAATTCCTGAGACGTTTTAAAACACATTCATTTTGTTTTTTGTTTAAATACATTTATTTAAAGGTTTTTTTAATCATATCACTTCTGTGGCTGGAAAAATCTTTTTATAAATAAAAGGTGATTGTAAAAAGCAGGTACCATAAAGCTACATAATGTGTGGATCTGATCTCGGTGTGGAGCCTAGTAGCAGAGAACTGCCTTGCTGGTTCCATCCCTGGCACTGCAAGAAAAAGAGGAAAGGGATCGTATTTATTTCATTGCTGTTGGAAGTCTGTCATCTCAACCTAGAAGGGTGATGCTGCTGGAGACATAGGGAAACCTTCTCCGTGAACAAAGCGTGGCTGCTGAGAACATCTTTGTCATTGATAGGAATCAGGTTTCTGTGCACAAATATGCACCAACTTCTCACATCCAGCCTTGGGCAAGTGATCCAACGGATCATGGATAGATATATCATCCATTTGTCTATCTGCCTCTGTCTGTCTCTGTCTTTCTCTGTGTGTCTCTCTCTCTCTGTGTGGCTACCTTAATAATCACTTTCAACTATCAGGACTTTTGCAATGTCTTGACGAACAATAGTCGGCAATCTCTAGTGTTCATGAAGCTGCACACGTGGCAGACATTGCTAATTGATTATACTTATGTATGACAGACATTGCTAATCAATTACACCTATATTGATTATACTTATGCATGGCAGACACTGCTAATCAATTGCACCTATATTGTTTATACTTAGGGTAGGGAAAGGGGTGCCAGGATTCCCAGGGTCAGATTTCAGGGAAAAGGCACCAGCTGGAGAGCAGGTACCTCCACGCAGGCTCTGGAGAGCCTTGGGCGCAGAGTGGGGAGCAGAAAGCAGCTGGGAGCACCTAGGGGCTCAAGGAAGGGGAGGAGGGGAGAAGCTTCAGGCCTCTCCTATGTTCTTGTTAGCCTGGCTTGTACCTTCATTCCCCAGGCCGCATCTCTGATCTAAGAAACTTCCAGAGCCCAAGTTTTCAGGTGAATTATGGTAGAAATAGTTTGTTCAAGTCGAAGACAAAAATCCAGCCCTGCCTTCCTCATTGTGATGCTCAACAGAGGAAACCCCAGGAAAGCGAAAGTAAAACCAAAACACCAAAGCATGTTAGGGGCAGGTACTGTGGCTCAATCCTGAACCCCAATACAAGGGGTTCTGAGGCAGGGGGTTCTCAGGTTTGAAGGTAGCCTGGTTCATTTAGTGAGTTCCAGGTCAGTCTGAACTACAGGACAAGACCTTGTTCCAAAATAAACAAATAAGTTTAAATAAACAAATAAATTTGAACGAATAAATCAATTTGATTGGATAAATAAATAAATAAATGCAAACCAGTCAATTCTTTCTGCTCCCACCAAAAAAAAAAAAAAAAAAAAAAACAACAAAAAAAAACCCAAAACATTTCGCCTCTCGTGGCCTTGAGAGGCAGGCCTTGTTTCCCATTTTGCAGATGAGGGTAGTCGAGAAGTACAGCCGCTAGCGGGTTAGGCGTAAAGAGGGCGCTCCATGCTCCTCAGTCCCTGGGCCTTCTTGAGTGCAAGCCTGCAAGAGACACTTCTCCAGGAAGCTCTGTGTCAAGCTCTTGGTAGCCAGCCTCAAGGAAAGAAAACGATACAACGCCCACCACCTTGTGGAAGAAAAGCCCTCCTCACAGTTCCACTGGCCAGGGCACGGGCTCAGGATGTGGCTGACGGTAAGGGGAGATGGCCTTGGACTCCACTTTCCTCCTCATGACTGGAGTCTCTCTCTGTCCACTGCCTCCCATCTGACTCTCCAGCATCCCACAGGCCAAACACCAGCATCTGCTGCCTCCTCCCTGCTCTGCCTCCACCCTAGCCCGCCTGTCTCCATAACCCATCTACCAGGCATGTCCATTTTGACATTGCAGCTTGATGTTGTCTATAAAATTCACACTTAAGAGCCACACAATAGAGTTAAAAAAGAAAAATCACATAGCTATCCCGAATGTAGCTGTAGGTTGCAGGCTGGGAACAAAACCATCTACCCTGGACTTTCCCAGGATAGTCTCACTGAGAGTCACATGTGGCCATATCATGTCCTGGTTTGACTCCAGAGACACCCTATTGCCATCAGGATAAGACTGGGTTCTTCAATGTTACTGTCCTTGACTTGGTGACCCTAGGGAGTTCCCCTCGGTTGCATGCCCCTGTGCTTATCGGTGCCCTGGGTACTTAGACTAGACTGCTTTTCAGTATTTCCTCGGTACTCAGTCAACAACTCTAGCTGCCACTCGGAAGGTGGCATGAGGCTGGGGCCGTGTGTGTCACTTCCAGAGTTGGAGACTAGGGATGGGGGTGGCTACAAACAGAAACATAACTGATTTCCATTGTCACATGCTGAACTCTGAGGCTGAAACAGCCATATTCTCAAGCAAGCCACTCACAGACTCCTAGGGATCCCTCAGAACCCCATTCAGAATTCCTGTTTCTGGAGGCCCTCTGAGCTCCTCCTCTTGAGTTGAGGTGATTCGTCTGGAGACTCTGCTCCAAGCATTGTGTTGTCAATGTGTTCCAGCCTCACTTATGGGCCCTCTGGTGCTGATGTTGTTGTTTTTTGTTTTCATCCCATTTTACAGATGAGGTCTGAACTCAGAGTGATCTGATGGCTCCCTCCGGGTCACACAGCTAGAATACTGCAGAGAAAGGATATGGACCGGGGTGATCTATGACATTGACACTGGCCCGGATTGTCAACACTCTTTAAAGCAGGTACCAACAAGTATCTCAGGGCATCTGACAAGAGCCTGAGGCAAGAGTGACGGCTTCTGAGACCCAACGGGATGCTGCCACACGCCCTGCCAAAGTGAGTTTAGTGAGAGGGGAGTGTGTGGATGAAGCTTAAGTTCACTAAAGGCTCTGAGCCTGACCCCATGTCAGCCCTGGGACAGCCCCTCTGCTGACATTTTCCGACCCCAGGGACGTGACACACCCACTACGGGCCTTGAGAAAGCAAAGCAGGAAGCGGGCCCGCTTGAGACCCGGGGCACAGGGTGCCAGGAGGCACCCTTGATTCCAGGAAACCAGGGTGTTGAGGAGAGAGAGCAGCTGGTGAAGAGGCCAGCTTCTCCACCCCTCTGCGTACCTGGCCTCATGCAGTATGTATGCAATAGGCGCTGGCTTCATGTGGGCATGCACATAGGCACGCAGTTGTAGGTACACAATAGGTGTTGTACCTGGGGTTGGAGTGTCTACAGGGGCTTCAGCCTTGTGGGGGAAGGAGTGACCATGCAGGGTGCAGACAAATTGTCAACACTCACGAGACTTGTCCCCGTACCTGGCTCAAGACCGCATCAAGGAAGCAGACTGCTCAAGCAGGAGGGAAGATGGTGGAGGGACCTTCGAGGGCGTTCAGCTCAAGCTCAGGGAAACCTGGAAACACTTGATGGACAGAAATAACAAAGCTGTCCATTTGTGCATTCAACACTCCTTTTTGAAGGCTGGTGATGTGCAAGGCAGGATGACAAAGGAGAGGAAGACCGCTGCCACCTACTGTGGCAACCCTCAATGGCTGGGGCAGGGAGAAAGAATGGTCCCAGCCTTCTGGAGCTGGGTAGCCTGTGCAATGTTCTGGCTCTCCACCTGCCGGCTGTGACCTTAGACAGATACCAAAGCTTCTCTGTGCTTCTGTTTCCTTATCCTGATAAGTGCATGTGATGTGCTTAGAAGATTGCTGGGGATGGGTCATGAGTGGGGACAGAACTGTGACGAGGTGTTCCGGGGATGGTGAGTGTCGAAGCCCCCAACTTGCTGCTTATTGCTGGTGTTCTTGTCTGCCTTGCAGCCCACAAGGACTCTGGTGGCTTCACCCTTCCTACGCTCTTACTCCTTTGTAATGTCTGCCCCAAGTATCCTGACCATGGACTTCTTCCTAGGAGGTATGACAAACACTGAAGCAGAGGCTGTCTCCTCCTCCTCCCAGGTCTGTCATCTTAGCTGCCACCAGCCTTACTCAGGGTCATTATGTCCCTGTCAGGTCTGTCCCACCAGGCCTCTTAGAGGCTCAGTTTTCTTGTCTATGATGTGGAGTGAAGGAGGCAGAAAGGAGATTCTATTTATCTTCTATATTTCTGGTGGCCCGGAAGGCTGGTCTACAGCCTGAGAAGGAGGGGCAGGCACCACCTTCATCAGCCCCCCCATTTTCTAAAACAGTCCTCCCATATTGCTCCCTGCTCAACATTCCATGTCCAGGGGAATTAGAGACAATGGCTGTGTTTGGGGGCCCACATGAGGCCAACTTGTCATTCAGTTATTTATCAGTGAGGTTACTGAGCTCCTGCTGTGAGCGCTTGACCTTTAAGTGGTGAGATTCAAAGGAGCTGGGCTTCCAGGAGACAATCTGGGTGGTGGTCAACTCCAGCAATTGGGTGAGCGTCCCTGCCTGATGGCTCCTGACATCTGCTCCAGCATGGGACAGAGCAAGCCTCCAGGAGCAGAGTCAGCTGACTGGAAAGAAAATTCCCTCACTGTGATAGTGATGCTTGCGCAGCTGGGATCTCACATGTGGATGCTGGTGGAGACCGGGGAGAGGAGACAACACTAGGGCTCAGCATGATGACAGTGAGGTGCAACAGCCACTTAGAAGGTGCTGGCACTGTTCCAAGGTCTTCCCATCACCAACAGCTTCGGGTTATTGTGCCACTTCTATGGAAAAAGCAATTGCGGGAGCAGAAGAGGGCATGTGGCTAATAGAAGGTGGGGCCACCTTGGAGATTATGTGTGTTGATGACCTTGACCAGATCACCTAGAGGAAGGACCCAAGCATGGGGCTGAACGGTCTTTATCATGGCTCTGGCTGCAAATTTTATTTTTTTATTTATTAACACGGTTTCTCTGTGTAGTCCTGACCATCTGAGAACTCACTGTGTAGACCAGGCTGGTCTCAAACTCAGAGATCTGCCTGCCTGTGCCTCCTGAGTGTTGGGATTAAAGGGGCGTGTGCCACCACTGCCTGGGCCTTGGCCGCAGCTTTTAAAGATCAACAAAAAGAAATGTTGACTTTTGAACCCTGATCCCTTGGACATTCTGAACTCCCTGCCTGAGGTCTGTGTACCAAGTTCTGCCAGCAGCCGCCAGAGCCAGGAAGAGACAGGCGGGATACGCCCCCACCCTGAGCCTGCGGTGGCCCCAGGGGAGACTTCTGGCCTTTAGAACAGAGACGGAACATGTTACTGTTATTCTAAGCCATTCTTTGCAGCCCTGTGTCTCAGCTCCATCTTCCCAGATAATGTCTGGCCAGGGCCCTGGATCCCTCTCCTACCTTCACCACAGAGGGTTCTAGAGAGGTTCAGCTCATTCAGGAGTCTTCTCCGTGCCCACTTCAGAGTATGGGGTGTCTAACGGCCCAAAGTATGGATATGTCTGCCAACAGAGTGTACCTATGCAGAAACTGAATGAGATCCTATTAGGAAATGTAGGTACATGTAAGTGAAGATGTCACCCGTCATCTGGGTGTGCTCCCTTTGCTCTACCCAGAGAGGAATCATGGGTAGGTAAGACGTTCTTTGTACTGGCTGTTTTGGGCCCTGGATTGCTCAAGACTTTACAGACTAGACTGACGAACCTAGAGACTTACAGTTGTTGGCCCTGAATGTGAGGGACCTGAGCCATCTAGGCTTTGGGAACTGACACTCAGGTTTGAGGCTTATTACTCTGGGCTTTAACTGCCCTGGCACTTGGAAGCTATTGTAACCCTTAGCTTTCAGCAACACTGAATGGGAACAGAAAGCACCAGGTGACACCACTTTCTGTTACTGGTCTTTTACAGGCCTTGGGCACGGGGACCGTCCACCCTGTCGTAATGATATTATAGCCCAGAGTTCGAGGCTTCTCAGCCATAACAATTGGCCTGCAGTAAGATGTCTGTCCATATCCTGGGCAGCTCCCTTGAACTTGCCCAACGATCAGGACTTGCAGTTTCTCATCTTCAGCTCTTGACATTCCTCATAGACTCCGTCGCCCTTGTTCCCTGTCATTTCTGCCCCAGCCATTCTCTGGAACTGCTCAGCTCTCCTCTGGTTCTGCTCTTGCCATGGTTGTTGCTTGCTGCGACTGTCCCTCAGCTACTGCCTTTGTAGCTCCTGTCCCAGTGTCCTCTTCATGTTCCCAGCTGATTCTATTAACTGATAAAGCTCAAAAATAGACTTCCAAAGAAAAGTTTCTTATTGGACTGACTGTTACAAAACCAGGGGCCACACAGAAAGAACAAAGGACTTTCTTGGTACTGATCACAGGCTTTCTGTTACACCAAAATGTTAGCCCTCTGGCCTGGGTGAAAATGGCTTCAGGGTCATTTGGAGTTCACCAAGTCCTGCACAAACTGTTCGGCCCAGCCATAGCCGAAACAGTGCCTTCTGGGGCTGGCGTTACTCTCCGTTAGCAAGCAGCTGTGACTGCCAGGTAGTGTCCTCAAGGTGTCTAGGAGTGTTTACCTTGCTGACATGAGGCCAGTCCGGCTGGCTGCTTACCTGGTAGTCCTTTGCTCAAGGTGGCCAGGGCCTCATAGAAGCAGCCAACATCTGTCAGTCTTGGAATTAAATGACCTTGTACCCCAAATCTTAGCTTACAGGAAACAAAGCCTTACAAAGGATGCTTACCATGGAATCTTATCAACAGCGTCTTAACAGTAATTCAGTGTTCTCCCTCCTCCGCAGTACCCTAGGGAAATGGGGGCCCTAACAAGACTAACTCTCCTACTTCCTGCAATGTCCTTGAGGGACTGTCCCAGCTTACATCATCCCATTGCAGGAAGGCTCCTGATTGAAAAAAATAAAAAATAAAGGTTATCTCAGATCGTTATCCCCCCTTTTTTTTTTTTGGTTTTCTGAGACAGGGTTTCTCTGTAGCATTGGAACTTGTCCTGGAACTCACTCTTGTAGACCAGGCTGTCCTCGAACTCATAGAGATCCGCCTGCCTCTGCCTCACGAGTGCTGGGATTAAAGGCATGTGCCACCCCCCCCTCCCCTGGATCATCATCCCTTTTATGAACAGTAATTACAACCTGTTACATATGTTCTTTGCCATGTGTGGCCCCCAGGAGGGGTGCATCCTGACACATTCGAGCCCCTATTATATGTGGAGGGGGGACCCAACTGCATATGGGTCCTTGGAGAAGACATCCTACTTCACATTGGCCATGGATGAGGCACCCTGCTGCATGCGTGTGCTGGGGAGGGGCACCCTGCTGCATGTGTGCACTGGGGAGGGGCACCCTGCTGCATGTGTGCACTGGGGAGGGGCACCCTGCTGCATGTGTGCACTTGGAAGGGGCTGGATACCCATTTAGCCAATTGTGCAGCATATGCCCAATCCTGGTTTGTTAAGTCTGGGTGAATCTGACATTGGGAATGTGTGCCTTGCAATTGATTCAGGTTGCAAACCAGTGGGCTGCTGCCTCCTGGAGCTGGAGGAGCATCTACTTTAGGCCTTTCCCCAAAATCCAATGTTGTCGACCTGTGGTGTCCTTGATGTAGAGATAACATTTGACCTTGTCTCTGCCTTCACTTGCAGTGTGAGTGAGTGTGTGTGTGTGCGCATATCTGTCTCCAAGCCCCCTTTTCATACAGACATCAGTCACATTGCAAAAGGGGCCACCTCACATCTTTTTACCCTCAACAACTCAGCTCTGTCAAGCCTGAGATGGCCATCTGGAGAGGTGACATACCTTGATAACAGCAGAGGGGGAGACTTGGATTTTAACCAGCCTGACTTCCCAACCTTTGGATTGACATTTGTCACCCGAATAAGCTGGGCATTTCAGTGCCTACATCTGCCCTCAGGTATACCCGTAGCTTTCAAGCCATAGCAGCCTGGCCTCTCTGACTCTAGGACCCAGGAGTCTGAGAGCCAGAAGTGCTGTGGCATACAGATTTCCATGAGCAGTAAGCCTTCATGGCATGTATGTAGAAGCATATGAAATTATGTCCCTATTTTTTTCTGCTGTGTGCACAAGCAGAGAGAGCACAGGACAAGGGCAGACACCTCAGGCATAGATCCAGGCTCTGAGATCTTGGGGATCCGAGGCCCTTGCTCTCCTGGGGCCAGCCCCTCCCCTTGACTGAGCGGATCAATAGCTGTGGCCACCAGGTGCGGAGACCGCCAATTGTGTAAGATCTTTCTTAGATCTCCCAGCTGCCATCCTGCCTGGGCCAGGGCCCCGGCCACTTGGCATTCGAGAGAACAGGATATGGCATAGAAGAGGGGCTCAGGGTGACTGTGTCCTATTGGTATGTGGATCCTGTTTCCATCCTAACTTCTTGCCCCTTGGAAGGTTTGCAAGATGGAATCTGGAGACTGGGGTGAGAGGAGGAAGAATGAACTGGATTGGGAATGAGTGGCTCATAGACAGGGTCAAGGGTCAGACCCATAAGTGGGGGCAAGGACCCAGATAGAGCCAAGGATTGGGGGACAGTCAGGAGAGCTACCGTCCTTTTGAACAATAACCAGTCATGCCTCTCCACCCCCACAAGGCTGGGCTTTCACATGCCAGCCATTTTCCTGTTGGCCCAGGAAGGGCTAGTGGCTACAATTAATCACACAGGGTTCATAACTCAGACCCAGGGACCTGCCCTGGTTCCTCTATCACAAAAGGGACCATGTCCACTGAGCATGCAGCTGGCCTCACAGAGTAGGTGTGTGTTCACACTCTCCACACTCGTTTTACAGCCCATAGCTTCCCACGCCACGCCCTCCCACGCCACAGCCTTGCACACAATACACTTCACATACATGTGCATCTCTTACGCCACATGTGCCCCACAGGCCCACACACACCTGATGCCTCAGAAACTGTGGCCATCACACTGTGAACACGCCCACACCCATGTAACATAGATCCCCCATGCTTTACACAGACCCACTCCATACTACAGACATGTCCTTCATGCAGATATTTTTCACGTGCCCCCAGACATCTACCCACACATCCATTCCACACTGCACAAATATTTTCTATATGCCTGGTGTATGCCTGTGCATGCACGTGCATACACACACACACACACACACACACACACACACACACACCCTGGGAACCACATGTCTACAGCACACTGGACCTCAGATACACATAGAACTCTCTGCAGGAAACCCCGGCTTGTATCATGTGATTTGAGGAACTGTTTGGGTGAGATCCACCCGCTCTGCGGCAGCACTGTTCTGCAGAATTCTTCCATGAGTCTCACATGTAGCTTCTGTTTCCTAGATGTGCATCAAAATGCAAAGAAGCAGGTGGGATTCATTCTCGCGCATTTCATCTAATCCAAGAGAGTACCCAAGCTAACATTTCAATCTACAACCATTATCCAAATGATCAATGAGATAACTGACATTTTTTTTTCTCACTTGGGATCCAGGAAATCTGGGGTGTATATTACTTATGAGCCCATCTCAGCTCATACTGACTCTAGCCATGTCCAAGGAACACACTGGGCACTGCTTTGGGCAACAGGGCTTTGTAGAATAGATAATTCCTAGGTCAATGGAAGAGGGTGTCAACCTCTCCCCCACCCTCCACTCCCACCCCCACTAAGCACACTGCTTCTCTGTCTTCAGAAGATATAAACCCAGGCCTTTCTGGCTAGTGTAGGATGTGTGAGCCCCTGTTCTCACCTGACTGGGCCTCTGCAATCCCCCAGCAGAATCTGTTCCCACTCAAGCTCTTGGGGGACCAGGGGCTGTAACAAGGCAGGAATGTCACCAAGCAACAGGCCCCGGGGGAGAGCTCAGGTCTCCTGCTTCTGCCTGCCTGCTCCCTGGGTACCCATGGGGCAGGGCGGGGCTGGGTAGGCGGGCACTGCTTACCTCCTGCCTCCTGCCTGTTTACCTGTGTTCAGTTACATTGTTGCCCTGGACCTGACTGGAGGCCCATGGAGCTTGGGGTCACAGGCCACAGGGGACAAGGGCCAGACACCCAAGCCATGGCTCCAGGCCATTGATCCAGCCTAGGCTGGTCAGTTGGGGGTGGAAAGACCTTGGCCTGGATAAACAGAGACTTCCAGGCCTGTTTGCAGGCCTTGCAACTGCCTTCCACTCTTGAAGGTAAGCAGGGGCCTCTGAACAGGGGACCAGTATCTATGAGCAGCCTGGTGAAACGTCTCCTCTCAGAGTCAGGTCTGGCTTTCTGGAGCTCTGAGGGGCCTGAGTTGCTCTGAGCTGGACTTGCAGGGCCTCATCGGTCACTGTGAGCTGGAACAGAGACCACGGGGTGCACCAAGCTGCAACTGGAGGATTGTAGGTGGAGTGAACCTACCTGGGTGTAAGGTGTAGGGTGCCAGAGGGCTTCCAGGGACTGGGTAGCCTGAGATCTAGGTGCCCCGAGACAAGAGAGGCCTAGTTTATGGGACTAGTTGCCCAATTTCTTATTCCACTTACGGCTTCATACCCTGGGCTTTCCAGAGAGCAAGGCAAACTCACGTGTGATCTATACACAGGACCCTTGACTCAGGCTGGAGCGTGTGTGTGTGTGTGTGTGTGTGTGTGTGTGTGTGTGTGTGTGTGCGTGCGCACGCATGCGTGTGTGTGGGAGGCCAGGGTGTACACCTAGGGATCTGTGTAATGAACAGGTAGATATGCATTCCTCAGTGTATCTCAGTCTCTACACATCGGTGGGGTGGGTGTGCGTGGATTTATGTGTGTGGCAGGAGTTCCCAACAGTCCCCTCCTGTGGCCCACACTCGGGTCCCTAGCTTCAGCTGTTCACAGCAGGGCTTCCTCCAGGTGCCAACACGTACCTCCCATGTTCCTGGGTCAGAGTCCCAGCTGGGCCCTTCTGCTCAGTCCTAGGGAGTTTATCTCCTGATACTTCTGATTCCACTAAACAGACCATAAAGCAAGCAGCGGAGGCTATGAGAGGTGGAATGGGGCCTGTGTGTCGCCATCCAGCCTGTGGCTGGGGCAGATCTCTCACACTGCACTTGAATCCAGGTCTGCCCTGTGCTATCGAGTGGCCGTGCCCCAGTGAACCCGGCCTGCAGAAGGCAGACAAGGATGCTCCACTGTCAGGAGGGTGGGAGCGGGTACAGAGCAGGGGCTGGGTCTTTCAGATGCTCTACCAGGGGAGAAGATTGCCCCCTTTACATGGGCTCCATGTCATGGATCAGACAGAGAGCACACCCACCTGGTCCATTGCACTGATGGGGTCACCACCCCTCCACGGACACTCTGTGAAAGCTTCTAGCAGGAAGTTGCTGTCTCCACTGAGTGTAGAGAGGTTACTTCAGAGTTTGTGGGTCAGGATGGAGCTCAGAGAAGAGGAACACCAGGAAAGGGGACACTTGCTTGTCAGCAACAAGGATTCACAGGGTTTACAATCCAACTAACGCCATGCCTCAGGCTGGTGACTGGCACTTGGTCCAAAAAGTTTACTATTGTCTTTGGTATTCAAGTTTATAATCAAGAGAAGACCCATGTCAAGAAGGAAGAGAGAAAGTGGTGACGAGGTGGGAGATGGGTCAGCCACTGGGGAGCGTGGCGCCTTTAGGGTAGGTGGAAAGGACCTGGGGTCTTACATTCATTCATTGGACAGCAAGTGAAGGCCCACTCCATACCAGGCTCTGCAAGGGAGCAGGACACACAGTGGTGAAGGAGAAAGCCTTGTGTTTGTGCAGTTGTCGGGCAGACAGAAGACTCATAGGCATAACATGGGGGTAGGACTCCAGAAATGTCATAAAGAAAATGTCAGCAGGGAAAGGGGCAGGAAAGGCTCAGAGGAGATGTATGGGCCATGAGGCAAACTGAAGGAAAATGTTCCTGGCAGGGGAGGTGGCAAACACAAAAGCCCTGGGGTGGGAGTTAGCAGTCCAGCAAACAGTGTGTCTTTAGTCAAAGGAGGAAGAGCAGAGGAAGACACGCGGGGTCCTATTGGGACTGTGCGCTAGGTAGCTGGAGCTATATGTGGCTTGCAAGCTGGGCGCATGGTGATGGCATCATCTTGGCAGTTGTGTCGGAATTCGCCGATGGAAGTGGTCGTGACTTGCCATTATAGTGACAGTGGGTCTGGCAGAAACAGACGAAATGGCCTAGATGAAGGTAGAGTGGAGAGAGAAGCTTGGATGAGCCAAGGGGATGCCAGAAAAGGATGGGAAGAACTGGATGGAGGCCACACTCCTACATCCTAGCACTTGGGGGAATGAGGTGAAGGGGGGGGGGCTTTAAGTTCAAGGCTAGCCTGGGCTACACAGCAAGGCTGTGCGTTCTTAGTGTAGTGGGAAGGTAGAGTCACATATTTTTATGATAGGCTGGACCTCAGAACAATGAGAGCCATTGTCTTATAGTAAAAGCAGTGGTGTGGCCATCCTCATAGTGGGTATAGAAGATGGAGCAGGGGCTCTATAGTCACTGTAAACCCCAACCCCACGCCCAGCAGAGATTTTGGCTCTCTGAGAGCTCTAACAAAATGGGGTGAGTCAACCTGTCACCTAATTGAAGGGTTTGAGGCAGACTTGGCATCCTTTTTGGTTCTAACCCCCCCCAGGCCCTGCTTCCCATAAGCTGCTCCACTGCGACACCCCAGCACCCATTATTCATTTGAAGGAAACACCCTGAGCACCCAGAGCTGGGCTCCAGAGGTGAATAAGGGCAAAGGCTGCCTGTTTTTTGTTTGTTTGTTTGTTTGTTTGTTTGCTGGTTGCTGGTTGGCTTGTTTAGAACAAGCAAGCCCAGATCCTCCTGCCTCAGACTCAGATTCCTGAGGCCTAGGATTGTGGATGCACCCTATCAAGCACACCTCAAGGCTCTGCTTTTTGTTTGTTTTGCTTTTGTGTGTATGTGTGTGTGTGTGTTTCTTTGGGTATGAACACAGTGCATGCATGCTGCAACATACGTGTGCTAGTTAAAGGAAAAGTCCTCACCTCCTACCGTGTTTGGGACAGGATCTTGTTTGTGTTATCCGGCTCACAAGCTTCTGAGGGTTCACCTATCCTACGTCCCATCTTGCTGTAGCAGCTCTGTGACTACAGATGCCCACTATTGCATCCAGTTTTTCTTTAATCAGGGTTCACCTGTCTCCAAGCTCCATCTTGCTGTAGGGGCACTGCAATTACAGATGCCTGTTATTGCATCCAGTTTTTATGTGGGCTCTGGGGATCCGAAGCTGGGTCCTCACACTCGCCCAGTAAGCAGTGAGATGGGGAGATGGCCCAGTGAGCCATCTCTCCAGCCCAGCTCCTTATTTTAAAAGGGGAGATGGAGAGAAATAAGGCCTGAAGCCAGGTATGTTGATTTTAACCAAGGTGGCCCAGGGTGCAAGGAAATGAGTGATTTAACTAACCAAGGACCCTGAACCCTTGAACCCTTTTGAAAGACAGTACATAAGAAGGGTTCCCACTCCTAGTGGCTTCACTAGGGTAAGGTCTCATGGCAAGGTCTTGAATGAAGGGCGATGCCTATGACAAGAGAGAATGAGCACGTCGGGCAGTGGTGGCGCATGTCTGTAATCCCCGCGCTTGGGAGGCAGAGGCGCGCAGATCTCTGTGAGTTCGAGGCCAGCCTGGTCTACATAGCGAGGTCTAGGACAGACTCCAAAATTATACAGAGGAACCCTGTCTCAAAAGAACAAAAAGAAACAAAGAAAAGGAGAGAGAGAGAGAGAGAGAGAGAGAGAGAGAGAGAGAGAGAGAGAGAGAGAGAGAAGGCTTTGATGCCCTGGCACAGTAGCTAAGAGTCATGGGAGGATTTACAGCAGGTAGATGAGGGCAGAGGGCAGAGGGCAGGAGACCTTTCTGGTGACAATGTGGAGGATGTGACAGAGGAGGGGACAAGAAGCAGGCTGCTTAGCTTGGAGACTGTTCCAAGAGTCCAGGTGAATCCTCCTACCAACACATGTTCTTGGGGTGCACTTTGGGGTCACAGTGACATCTACAGGCATCACAAGGAGAGAAAACAATATCCCAGTGAACTGGAATCCTTATTGTGGGGTGTGTGTGTGTGTGTGTGTGTGTGTGTGTCGGGGCCCTGGCCGGGGGTACTGTCCTTCTGTGTCCAAAGTTTGCTTCGGGGTATCTAAGGTAGACCAACAGAAGGAACTAGGAAGGGTGACCTCCCGTTGTCATTTGACTATGACTTGATAATTAGAGGAGATAGCCAGACTAGGGGGGAAAGTCAGAGGCACTCAGCTGCTGCTGTGTGATCTTAGCCTCTCTGAACCTCAATTTGTTTTCATTTGCGTAAATCCAAGTCATTCAAATACACCAGGACAATGAGACTAGGCTAATCCTGGCCTGTGTTATTCCCAGGACACTCGGGGGCTCACCTTCTTCACCTGTCCAATGGGTTCAAAAACCCAAGAGGCTTACATGGGAAGGGCTGGCTGGAGAAGAACACATGGGGACAGTTGTCCATTTCCTGGGCAGTCCATGGATTAAATAAAGTGATACGTAAAATGTCTCCCGAAGGAATGAGACAATCATGAACTTTTGCGGTCTTCCTCAGTCCCAGGAGATTTTTGAGATGAGGAAAGCAAAGGCCCACAAACATTGCAGGGTCTGAGTGGAGGACAGGATGGTTCAGAGTGTCTGGGGACTGGGATGCATACATCGTTCGGCGTGTTAGACACCCCAAGGAAGGAAAAGCATGCCCCCGCATGGAAGGGAAGCCACTGGGAAAGTGGCAGAAGTCTGTATTCATGGTTCCCATCTGCTTGTGGACTCTTCTTTAGGACCCACAGGGAGTCAAACAATCTAGCCCTGTCATCTGCCTTCTGGCATGTCCCCCTGAGGCCACCTCTTTTCCCTGTAAGCTGCTCAGCAGTCATTCTCAGTCCTCACTTGCAAAGTCCCTGCCCTTCTGTGCAAAGGGCAGGGGTGCTGCCTTGCTTCTGGGCACCACTGGGTCTCAGCAAAGGCTCCCTTGCAGATGCCAAGATGTTTCCAGCTTCCTTGTTCTACCAGGATGCCCACCGCTGAGGTCCCCCAAGCAGCTGGTGGGCAGGGCGATGGAGGTGATGGAGAGGGAGCTACTGATCCGGAGGAGATGTTCAAGACCCCCAAAAACACCAAGAGAAAAGCCCGAGACTACGCCCGCTTCACGCCACTACTGCTGATCTTGGCTGCTTTGGCCTCAGCAGGAGTCATGCTTTGGTATTTCCTAGGTAATGGAAAGTGAGGGCCCAGTTGGAGTGGTATCCTGGGAGGGTTCAGGGTGGATGGAGGGAAGACTGTCAGGGCTGTGTGTGTGTGCAGTAGGATGGGCCAGGATTCCAGGTTCTGTGGTGCTGTTCTCCTTGAGTTTCTCAAGGTGGGCATTCTGTTGGACCTTTGTTAAGTCCCATGCCTTGGTCTGCTCCCTGATTCCTTCAGCTGGGGAGGGCGGACTCTTTAGCACCCAGTTCTTGGGTCTGGATGTGCGCGCATCCCATTCTTTGCCTACAGCCCTCCAGGATTATCCCTTGGGCTCAAAACCACGTGCTCTGCTGCAGGAGGCCCAGAGATACCCATGGGACCTGGTACCAATTAATGCCTCTGCTCATTTGAGCCCCAGGTGTTCCTCTGGGGAGACGACTACAGCTTCGTCACCTCTGCGTCTCCAGGGCTAAGCATGGAGAACCAAGGGGACCACTAGACAGCACCCAGGCTTGGGAACCTCTTCCTCGTATCTGACTTTGCCTCTTTGGACCTGATATCATAGCCCTCAAGCAGTTCATGGAGCCACAGGAGCATCTGGCCATGCTCTGGGTCCAGAGAAACCCTTCTGTCCACACATTCATGGCTTGATGTTCCTGAGTGTTGGATGTGGGTGGGAGATAGCTCACCTCCAGCTCTTGGTCATGGAAGGAAGTGGAATGATACGATTAGTCTGTGCCTGTGAAAATGTTCCCCATATGATGTAGAAGACTTATCTGTCCATTTATCTGTCCAAGCATCATCCGCCCGTTCTTCCACCTATCCATCCATCCAACATCTACCATCCACTCACCTATCCAATCAACATCCATTCATTAATTTATCCATCGACAGGACCTGGGAGGCTAGACTCACTTGCAACAGCTCTAGGGAGACAGATCCACCTAGTCCAGCTCAGCGGAGAGAAAGATGCTATGTTGAAGATCCCTACCTTAGGGTTTCTATTGCTGTGACAAAATACCATGACCAAAAGCAACTTGGGGAGGAGAGGGCTAATTTCACCTAATGTTTCCAGGTAGCTCTTCATCACCCGGAATGTAAGGGTAGGAACCTGGAAGCCGGAACTGAAACAGAGGCTATGGAGGAACATTGCTTACTGGCTTGCTCCCCATGGCTTGATCATCCCACTTTCTTATAGCACTCAGGACCACCAGTGCAGTGGTGGCACCTCTAATAGTAAGCTGGGTCTTCCCACACCAATAATTAATTAAGAAAATGTCCCACAGGCTTCCCCGAGGGTTATTTTAGAACATGCTTTCTTCCTTCCTTCCTTCCTTAATTCCTTCCTTCCTTCCTTCCTTCCTTCCTTCCTTCCTTCCTTCCTTCCTTCCTACCTTTCTTCCCTCTCTCTCTCTGTCTCTCTCTCTCTGTCTCTCTCTCTCTTTTCCTGAGACAGAATTCCTCTGTGTAGCCATGCCTGTCCTGGAACTCTCTCTGTAAACTAGACTGGCCTCGAACTCACAGAGATCCACCTACCTCTGCCTCCCAAGTGCTGGGATTAAAGGCGTGCGCCACCACCGCCAGGCCGAGAACATTTTCTCAATTGATGCTCCCTCTTTCCAAATGACTCTAGCTTGTGTCAAATTGTCATAAAACTATCATCACAGTCCCCATGTCAAACTCTTATGATGACTCATTGGTTCTTCTCAGAGCTGAGTAATACAGGCAAAGAGCCCTTCACCACCAGCAGGAAGCCAGCACCTCAAATACTGCAGGCCAGAGGGCGGTCTCATTAAGTTACTGGGTAACGTCTTCAGGGCTGAAGAGCTAGATACTCACCTGACAATCATCTTTCTAACCCTTCCTCCTGTACCCCAATAGGGTTCTACTTGGGGCTGAAGACCCAGGGTGCCAGGCAAGAACTCTAGAACATACCAGAAAATGCCACCCCCTTAAAGGGTTCAAGGTAGAAGAAATCCCCAGGGAGCTGTTAGGATAACTCCTCCTACCCAGGCCAGCATTGAGTGAGGAGAAAAGTGGGAGGCATTGCCACACCCATCTTGGAGGGATGATGGGCCAGCTCAAAAGTGGGGCAGATGACTGGACAAAGAGCAGTATGACTGTGTCTGAGAAGAGTGCCCAGCTTCCTGAGGCTCTGTGGGGTCTGATAGCTGAACCCCTTGCTCTCTTAGTCGTCCTACAGCTCCAAATTGACCTCATTCTCTCTTGCTCCCCGAGAAAAAAAGTCCCTCAGAAAAGAGGTATCAAGACACCAGACACCAGCCCTCCTACGATGTGGGCTCTGCCTCCCACCCTCCCCATCTAACACTGGATTCCAATCCCATCCATCTTACTCACACACTGGGACCCTTTCATCCCCTACATCTCCTTGGAGCTTCGTCTCTCATTGCAGCATTCCGAGAAGGCGCTAAGTAGTGTGGAGACCTCCAGTGAATGTCTGCTCTCATAGACCCGGTGGAGCCAGGCTCTGCTCCACCCCAGCCCCAGCTCTTTTAGCCTCTATCATGGCCATCGTTGAATCTTGGATCCAGGTGGCCTTCATTGTATTGGGCCAGGAGCATGCAGTCTTCCTTGCCATGCCCATGCCCTTGCCTTCAACCTCAGCTCTCACTTGCCCAGCATCCTCTCCCCAGGAAGATTCTCCTTTTTGTCTCCACCTAGTTTTCTTTGGCATCCTTAGTGGTCAAATGTCCTTTATCCCTGGTGACTTTCACATTTGCTTGTCCCGGCTCAGGTCTGTCCTCAGGCTATCTGCTATCACTGTTGCTATCGCTCCCCCTGGGTGTTCAAGGATCCCCTCAAACCCCAACTGTGCAGAACACAGCTCTCCCCAGTGCCTACAGTTCCCACTTCCCCGTGTCCATGTGCTTTCAGGCATCCATTTTGTCCATGCAGCCGCTCCCTCTACTTATCCCTCTTCCCATTTCCAGACTGCCCAACACAGCAGATGCTTAGGATGCACTTTGGGGATCCCTGGATAACTTGGCGGATGGAGGTACAGAGCAGAGTGCTAACAGTGTTGCCTTGGAGGCACAAGACTCTGAGGACATGCTGAGGGTTGGAGAGACAGGTGAGGGAGGAAAGAGACTTTTGGACATGCTTCCTTGGTAACCCATTCCTTTCTGACCAGGGTACAAGACAGAAGTGACCATTAGCCAGGTGTACTCTGGCAGCCTCCGGGTGCTCAACCGCCATTTCTCCCAGGACCTGGCCCGACGAGAGTCCGGTGCTTTCCGCAGTGAAACTGCCAAAGCCCAGAAGATGGTAAGGAGGGGCGGAAAGGCAGGATGGGGGGAATGTGGGAGGGTGAGTCTGGTGAGTTTGTCCATCATTTTGCAGAGAGTACTTACTGGGGTAGACCCTGTCCCGGGTATCATGGGAAGGGGATATCCTGGTCGTGCCCAGGATTCAACTGACTAGAAAGAAATCTTGATTTTGCCTCTTGCCAGGAGTACAGCAGGGAAGTTGAAACTGTGAAGCTCATGTTGCCGGGGCTCTGCCCCTCTCATACAGTGCAATGGCCGTTGCGCTAGGGGCAGTGGGCTACTAGCCCCTTCCACTCTCAGCCGGGCACAGGACTATATTTCAAGGGGGCAGGCAGAAATGCTGGATGCACCCCTCAGTCATGAGAGAGAGGGGACAGCTGCAGGGCTCTTCATACTGTGTCCCAGGTGTACAGGGCTGTTGGTAGCACTTTCCATTCCTCAGCTCTACCTTGCTCATTAACAACAGGCTAGCTGAACTCCCGCAGTGGGTTGGCTATACCAGAGGTCACTGGGAGAAGGAGAGAGGACCCAAAAGTGGACTGGGGCTTTGCAGGGCGTGGATGAGACTGTAGCAAGGGGAGGGTGCAGGGGAGGGTGAGGTCTGGTGGGGGACAAGATGAGAGGACTGTGTCTGGCTTAGCCTCACGCTTGTGCTGGTGGCAAGCCCTCAGCCAAGGCTTCCATGTCAGGCTGGAAAGAGCAAATGACCAGGAAGGGGCTAAGAAAGCCAGCATCCATGCCACCATGGAGGGTAACCGGGGCCTGTCTCCCTTCTCACAGCTCAAAGAGCTGATTGCCAGCACCCGCCTGGGTGCTTACTACAACTCCAGTTCCATCTACTCCTTTGGGTGAGTTGTCCCAGCCTAAATGGGCCCCGGTGAGAGCCTCAGCTCTAAGGGCAAGGAGGGATGGATCCTATAGGCTTCTGACACAATGCCCTAATCATACTGTTCCTCAAAACTCCAAAATAAAGAAAACGAGAACATGGGGAAACTGAGGCACAGAGCGAGACCTTAGCCTCCTGCATGTGGTTCCCCTTTATTGAATTTGGTCTTATCTACAGAGGGTGGTGTGCTGTGACGTGGTTCACACCACACCAGGACTGGGGATGCCTCATGTAGGTGGGCCCAGGTTGGAAGAATGCTTGAGAACACAAGGACCGGGACCCAGTTTAGGACTTGGCTTGCCTGGTCATATCTGGTTCTACCATTTACCAAACGGTCTATGACCCTCCTGAGACTCGATCTCTTCTCCTATGGGAGAGAATGAGAAGAAAGCCTAGCAGGTGCCCAGTGGGTTTGAGTCTCAGTTGTTCCCTTGAGTGGAGAGCTGCGTAGGGACGGGGCTGCAGGTCCCTTTCACCTCTGTCTGCATAGGGAGGGATCCCTCACCTGCTTCTTCTGGTTTATCCTTGACATCCCCGAGTACCAGCGACTGACACTGAGCCCTGAGGTGGTGCGTGAGCTCCTGGTGGGTGAGCTGCTGTCCAACAGCTCGACCCTGGCTTCCTATAGGACCGAATATGAGGTGGACCCTGAAAGCCTGGTGATTCTGGGTCAGTACTGAAGGGGAATCCTGGTGTGGCTAGACCAGCAGGGCTGGGGGAGGCTATCCCCTCCTGGGGGGGATACTTAGTGACCCCCTCTGATCCTGGAGCAAGGACAGAGGGTGGGGGCAGGTGGCATGGGGGGCTGGTGGCATGGGGGGCTGGCCTTGGACGAGCCTGGCTTGGCTCCTCTTCCCTGTTTTTATTTTCAGTGTTCTATTTATTTGGCTTTGCCCTTGTTTATTTGTGTGTCCGTTTCCTTTTGACAGAAGCCAGTGTGAACGACATAGCCGTACTGAATTCCATGCTGGGTACGCTGCTGTGTCCTTGCTTTGGCCTCTTTCCTTTTGAATCCGAGGGCTTCTTTTCTGGTCAATTGTTGGGGTCCTGAGGCTTCCACTGTGGGGGCAGGGAGCCCTGACCTAGGGACACTGGGGGATATCACAGGGGAGCCTGGGTGAGGGCTCTGAGCAAGGCTGAGGGGTGGAGGTCCAGGTAGAGGTGTGCTTGCGTGCCTGTGTCTTGGATGTGAGAGTGAAGGAAGCTGTAGGTTAGTCATGTGGAAACCTACACCTGCTGCCTGTCACTCAACTCAGCCTGCCCGCCCACCCTTTTTTCCTACTGAAGATACAAACAGTCTTGCCAATCCATGCTCGGTCCCTCAGTCACTCAGCACTTAAAATGATCTGTCAGAGAGGATAGTTCTGGCTTATTCAAGAACTCTATCTTTATCCTTCTCTCCTAAGCGGGGCTAACCTGCCCTCCTCTCTCTGCCCAATATTACTTTGCTTTTCTCCCAGAGGCCCCCAATGGCTTCTTGCTGAGCCCTGAGAAGCCAGGTGCCAGCCGGAACACCCTGTTGTGCAATGCTGGGAGTACTGTGCACACTGTAGTCTATGGACTGAGCTAGGCTAGTGTACCCTATGACTCTGACACAAGCCCTCAGTGCTCAGATTCCTCCTAGATTAGCTAGAGCAGTGGATCTCAACCTGTGGGTCACGACCCCTTTGGGTTACATGAGATTGCATATCAGATATTTACATTACTATTCATAACAGTAGCAAAAATTATAACTATGAGGTATCAGCAAAGATAATGTCATGATTGGGAGTCATCACAACAAGAGGAACCTGTATTAAAAAGTCGCAACATTACAAAGGTTGAGAACTGGTTCCCACCCAGAGCTGAAGTAGGAATGAGTACCTCAACCCCTCTCAGTAAGGAAGACAGCTTAAAATCCCTGTTACTCACGTTCTGACTCCTTTCCTTCTGCCCTGCTGGCCAGACACTTCATTGGTAGATGGAAGCACTATCTATCTATCTATCTATCTATCTATCTATCTATCTATCTATCTATCTATCTATCTATCTATCCATCTATCATCCATCTATCATCTGTCTAGCTATCTATCATCTATCTATCTACCCATCTACCTATCATCTGTCTATCTACCTATCACCTGTCTATCTGTCTACCTATCTATCTATCTATCTATCTATCTATCTATCTATCTATCTATCTATCATCTAGCTATCCATCATATCTATCATCCCCTATTTGTCCCCTGCCTTTATCTGTGTATTTATCCTCTCTCTGTGTATCTATCATCTACGTGTATATCTATCTTCTGTCTAAGCATATCTATTCATCCATCTGTCATCTGTGGCAAGTCAGTCTGCAGTGACACTGCACAGTTAGATACAAACTGGCTGCTGTCTTACCAGGCAGTGATGCTCTGACCTTGGAGTGACTTTTCCAGCGAGCCAAGATCACTTGTGGCTTAGCAGCTTCTTCATTAGCACGCAGCCCTCAAAAGCTTGTCCCCAGAAGTCACAATGAATCTGGGCCAACCCTCACTCCTGCTTACTAGAGATGGCTTGGGGACAGGTGAGCGAGCTGCAGTTGCCGTCAGCTCTGCTAGGGTCTATGAGCTAACAGTGATTTCACACTTGTAAATGATGGGGAAAGGTCTTGTGTAAACATGTTTTCTTTCTTGTTCTAGAAGCTCCCCCATAGCAGCCCCGATTTTGCCTCTTAACTTGAAAAGCCTTTGACATTTCTATCATCTTTTTCCTGTCTGACCTAGGGCAATGCCCACCAGGACTCCTTGGTCCCTCAGGAGTTGCTGAGGACTTTGAGGAAAGCATTTCCACAAGTTGTAGGCATATTTGCCAATTGAAACTGAAACACTGAGAACTCATCTATTGATCCACTGAACATTAAAACTTAAATTTTTATTTATTTATTATACATTTATTTATGTATTTATTTTAGACAGGGTCTCTCTGTAGAGTTCTGGATGGCCTGAAACTTGCTATGTAGACCAGGCTGCCCTTGAACTTATAGAGCTACTCTTGCTTTTGCCTTCTGAGTGCTAGGGTTAAAGGTGTTTGCCACTGCACAGGCTTAAGTTTTATTTTTAAGAAAAGGATTCCTTATGTAGCACAGACAGGCCCCAAACTCTCAGTCCTCCTGCCCTAGTCTTCTGGGTGCTGGGATTTCAGGTGTGGGCCACCACACTGGACTTTATTCTTAAAATAACAACAAGCCCATTCATATCAACAAAATACTTTTATAAGAAGTGGAAGTTTTCCCTAAAACCAATTTTCTTTGAAGAATGGTCTTGTGACATCTGTCCATTGGTGTCAGTAATGGCTGCTCTGTGGGTGTTTGTATTTGGTCTGCTGTGACATCACGGGTCACAGAGCTAAGGTGCTTTCCTGCTATGCTCTCCAGGAGACAAAAAAAAGGGGTCTTAGTGTTAATATGAAAAAAGTCTGACCTTGGCCCCTCAGAACCCAGGGGCACCACATTGAGAACTCTGTGTGTGGTCAGGAAAGCTCTTGGCACAACCCTCTTTCTGCTTTATTTCCACCTGTGTGGGTTTATCTCTCATCCCAGGAGATGGCTTTTGTAGCATCACGCAGCTGAGTGGGGTGGCACATGTGTTGATCCCAGAACTCAGGAGAATGAGGCGGGGTCATGGGACTTAGAGATTAGCCTGAGCTACAATAGTGAGACCCTGTCAAAACGAAAATAACACCCCAAATAAGCCACTACCCTCCTCTTATCTGCTTTATGGGGCTCCTTTGAAAGGTCATGGTCAACAAGGTGTCAATGTCAGCTTGGTCACGCTGGGTGGCCCAGGATAGACAGTTCTGGGTCTCGGCAGCAACTGCTAGCCATAGCCAGTGTCTGGAGCCAGTCCTGTGGCATGTCAACATGTGTGCATGTCAACATGTGTCCATGTCAACATGCAGGCCATGGTCTATGCCATGTCTGCTCTGATGCATTTCTGGTGGTGGAGCTGTGCTTGTTGCTTACGTGGGTACCCAGCAGACCCCCTGCCCTCCAGGGCACAGAGGGCAAAGGGTGGATGAGAACTCAAACCCTCTCTTTTTTCAGTGCTGGGATTGAACCCAGTGACCATGCATGCCCATCATGTGGTCAGAAACCACGCCCAGCCTGCTGGAATCTTTCTAGTAGACTGAATCCTCCATGTTAGGCCCCTATTTGCACTGTGGCTGCCTGGGTGACTGATCCCCTCCAACAACACACCCTTGGGGAGGAGCTCTAATCCCCATAGGGAGACAGACAGACACACACACACACACACACACACACACACACACACACACACACAGTATCACAAGCTAGGCGCCAGCACCAGACCCAACAGGCTATGAGGGAAAGAACAGTTTTGTGCAGGAGATGGAGGTGGACTGGGCTGCAAGGCAAAGGACAGAACCAGATAACGGAATCCAGGGAAGAAGGAGGGAGCAGCTCTTGACCCAGCATCCAAAGTCTTTCTAGAGGGCCGGGTGTCAGGCGTGAGCCCTGGGGAGCTGGGAGTTGGGTCTAGAGGGGAAGAACACTTTGGCCAGAGGAGGCATGGCTTCTCAGGCTATGAGTGAACACCTACGAGAAGCCAAATAGTGGAGAGGTCTCTCCCTACTGCAAGCAAATGCCTGGGCAGTCCCTGTGCCCAGGAGGACTGTGTCCCACTGGTGTCTGGGTGGCCAGGGCAGGAGAGAGGGCTGAGTGACAGGTTGTAGCCTCAGACCCTTCCTGGCCTTTGACAGGCCATGGATTATGACTGTTTCTGTATGCCAGAACTCAAGAGTCACACAGCTGAGGCATATCAATGCCAGGGTGATTTTTAGGGACACCCGACTGCCTCCCGCCACCTCAGGTTCAGTTCCAGATTCCCCAAACCTGCTGGCAGAGCGCCTGGCCTCCTTGCTTCATGAAGCTTAGGGCCAGGCTTCCTGGGTACTCTGGAGACACAGCTTTGCTAGCTCTGGCATGGCATCCGAGCCCATGGATGAAATGAGATTTAAGTAAATTACATTTTCTAAGCGCATTTAATTTATTATACTTAATAAGGAAATGGAACATATTAAATTAGGTTGAATTTAACGGGGGAGGATATCCTGGGGTGTGGGGTCTGTGGGTTGAGATGCAACGGGAGGTGTGAAGTGACGGTGGCTGTGAGGTTGGCTGGGGCTGAGCCTCCAATGGGGACAGCTGCTGGGCGACAAGCCGCAGGGCTTTCTCCTCTCCCTTTCTCTCCTCACCGCCACAAGATCAGCCATTGTTTTTAGTCACTGCTTAAGGCACTTCTGGCTCTGTGCTGAGTACCCCGGTATGTGCTGTCCTCAGCCTGTGGCAGCCCTGTGAGTGTGGACCACTGCTCTCAGTGTACGGTCTGCTCATTGTCACTCCAGGGGGAATCCATGCCAGACTGTATAGCCTAACCCTACTTAACTTTCTATGGCTCCCTAAGGCCACAGGACAGAGTAGTGCTGGTCCTGAAGTGATCCAGGCTAGCCTCTGTGTCTACCTTGTTCTCTTGCAACACCTGCTCCGTGATAAGGTTTTGCAAAGCTTCCTTCAGGCCTCTCTGCTTGTGTTATGACCCTCCTTGCCATCCATGCACCTTGGGCTGGGTCTAAGGCCTGCATTTCTGTGCTTTTTATATCTAGCATTCATTCTGCCACACAGGGCTCAGTGAGTTCGTTGAATAAATGAGTGAATGTATGAGTCAGGGGCTGGACAGGGAAGCTACAGGGGAGAGAAAGGTGAGCACCCAAGCCTGACCCAGCCCCTCCCCTCCCTGCTCCCTACCATTGCTGGAGAAGTCTCCGTGGCCATTCCCAGTCTCTCTTCCTGGCTAAGGGCTCTATCCCTCTCCACCTCAGGCTGTTACCGCTACAGCTACGTGAAGCCAGGCCAGGTCCTCCAGTTGAGGGGGCCTGACCAGCAGGCCTCTAGCTGCCTGTGGCACCTGCAGGGGCCTGAGGACCTCATGCTCAAAGTGCGGCTCGAGTGGACCCAGGTGGATTGCAGAGACCGGGTGGCGATGTATGACACAGCTGGGCCCCTGGAGAAGAGACTCATCACTTCGTGAGTCATGAAAGGCTGAGGGAGACCCGGGGTCAAAGGTCACAGTCTGTATGCTGGGATCAGGTGCTGCAGCCTCAGGCCCATACAGCTGCTGTGGGGGGCAGTGGAAGAGGAGGCTAGAAGGGTGTGCGCCAAGCAGCGGTCCCTTCTCAGAGTTTGTTTCCCTATCCGGATGTAACTAAGTAGTTAGTTGTATTAGGTGATCCAGAAGGTCCACTCTGGAAAGACACATGGCTTATTAGAACATTCTAGAATCTGGCAGCAGCCTGGTATTCCAACCACCACTCTGCTGCACCCTAGCTGTGTGCCTTAAGACAGGGATTTTGCCCTTTTGAACTTCAGTTTTTCTGATCTGTAAAATGGGTGTATACCATTGCTCACCATTTGGCGAGATTGTGAGACCTCACATCTCACCATTTATGCCAGGTAGAGAATATCCAAGAAATGTGAGCATTGTGACCCTCTCCTTCAGGGTGGGCAGAAGGCTCTTCAGGAAGTGGGCAGGCAGTGCTGAGTTGTGCTGTTGTTTGCTGAGGACTTACTTTGTGCTGGGGGACAAGGTGGTGTCATTCCTGTGTCTCTTGGTCACACCATCTTGCGCTCTTCTCCGTCCTATCAGGGTCTATGGGTGCAGCCGCCAGGAACCGGTGATGGAGGTGCTGGCGTCAGGCTCCATCATGGCAGTGGTGTGGAAGAAAGGCCTGCACAGCTACTATGACCCCTTCATGCTCTCAGTGAAGTCTGTGGCCTTCCAGGGTGAGAGTTCCCAAGGACGGAGGGAGGCATGGACGTGGGCCCTGGTCTCTGGTGCCATGCCTTATACCTTTCCTGTTGGCAATAGAATGGGTGCAGAAGTCTTCACTGTGTATCAGTCCCCTCTCCCTCTCCTCTCCTTTCCTACCTTGTTCCCCCTCCCCCTTCCTCCTTTACACTCCTCCCAAGGCCAACTTCATTTTTAGCAAGTTTGAGAATGTAGGGACTGGGCCCTGGCAGCCCGAGCAAAGGTGTCCTGGCAGGAGTTCTCCTTGGCTCTTCTGTAGCCTCATCCATCCTCTTTCTGCCTCTCTTTTCCTGTCCCACACCACCCTGTTCCCTGGTTGTCCTCTGGATTAGCAGAGCTAAACTTGACGACCCTACCTAAGCTAGGGCTGGGGCCTCTTTAGGGCTCCTTGCTGTTTATAGCTGTGTTTATTTCCCTGCCGTGTCTGTTTCTTCTCATGCTCCTGGACCCTGCAGGGTCTAACAACTGGTGTTCTCTTTGGGTTCCCAGACACTACAGTCTATAGGAAAACCAAGGAAGTATTTGGGGCTATTAGCCCCAGGGAGAAGTGATCAGAGAACCCAAGGTTCCAACTCCTGAGCCCCTATCTATGTGACTCAGCCAGCCCCTCCTCCTCTTGTCTAAATTTCAAATGTGTGTGTATGTGTATGTATGTGTGTGTGTGTATGTGTATATGTGTGTGTGTGATCTGTGGAGTGTGTGTATGTGTATATGTGTATGGGTGTGTGGTCTGTGTATGCATGTGTGTAGTCTGTGTAGTGTGTGTGTGGTCTGTGTGTGTGTATGTGTGGTCTGTGTGTATGTGTGTGTGTTCTGTGGTATGTGTGTGTGTGGTCTGTGTGTATGTGTGTGTGTTCTGTGGTGTGTGTGTGTGGTCTGTGTGTATGTGTGTGTGTTCTGTGATGTGTGTGTGTGTGTGGTCTGTGTGTATATATGTATGGTGTGTGTGTCTGTGTGATATGTGTGTGTGGTGTGTGTGTGTCTGTGTGTGTGGTGCTGGGATGGACCCTAGAGCCTTGACACATTTTAAGCAAATGCTCTAGCATGGAGTTATGCCCTCAGCTCCTCCAAACCTCTTTGCAGAGGAGCAGCCTTTCTTCCACAGCTGCATTATGAGGCCTGCTGTGAGCATACTTCGCATGCTGTGAAGCTGTTAAGTGCACTGTTCAGGTCACTCGGCAAGATCGACCTGGCCAGCAGATAGAATGCGCTATGTCCATTGCACCTGCTCACCACCGGGTGAGCACTCTTCTCCTCATTTTGTAGATGAGGAAACTGAGGCACATTTACATAGTCATGCTTGGCTCCAGGCTTTGTTGTTAGAGGCAGTGGAGTGCAGTGAGGTCCTGTGGGGGGGCCAAGGGACCCAACCTGATACTTGTTCTTGGGCCCAGACTGCAAGGTGAACCTGACACTGGAGGGCCGGCCGGATCTCCAGGGCTCCCTCCACACACCCTATTACCCCAGCTACTACTCACCCAGCACCCACTGCTCTTGGCACCTCACGGTGAGTCCCGCCCGCCTGGAGCCCGCCCTCTGCCCGGAGCAATCCACTGGGCTGAGTCCCGCCCACCTGGAGCCTGCCCTCTGCCCGGAGCAATCCACCCCGCCTGGAGCCCGCCCTCTGCCCGGAGCAATCCACTGGGCTGAGTTCCACCCGCCTGGAGCCCGCCCTCTGCCCGGAGCAATCCACCCCGCCTGGAGCCTGCCCTCTGCCCGGAGCAATCCACTGGGCTGAGTTCCACCCGCCTGGAGCCTGCCCTCTGCCCGGAGCAATCCACTGGGCTGAGTCCCACCCGCCTGGAGCCTGCCCTCTGCCCGGAGCAATCCACTGGGCTTCAGCACCTGGGATGGTGGTGGTTGTAGCTTGTTTATCTGAGGGGATAGGTGCCCCAACTTGGCCATACCCTATGATACATGTGATGACCTGCCCTTCTTTCCCAGGTACCCTCTCTGGACTATGGCTTGGCGCTCTGGTTTGATGCTTATGCACTGAGGAGGCAGAAATACAACCTGTTGTGTACCCAAGGCCAGTGGGTGATCCAGAACAGGAGGTAACCTTCCCCCCCCCCCCTCACAGGGACCTCAAGCCCCCTTACCCCTGCCTGACCTGGGAAATAGGAGAGTGAGCCAGGCTGCGGCTGGACAAGCCTACCATTCTGACTGTGTCCCCACTGTCCTGACCACCCCCACTCCAGCCCAGCTTCTCTAGATGCCCTGCAGGCCTCAGACAGGTGTCTTATACAGAGATCCCAGTTAGAGTCAATATAGATCCGCCAACTGTGGGGAAGGGGTGCAGGGCGCCTGAGAGCACACAGAGGCACTGCCAGCCTTTCCTCCACTCCCCTACATCCAGAGGACCCCATCGTCTTTGGTGCTGTTGGCTTCCACGGGGACAGCGGTTCTCTGGGTGGCCCTGGGCGCTTGTGTTCCGTGCAGTGTTCACCCTGTTCCCTGCTCCTACCCTTGGCTTCCTTGCAAGGAAATCTCAAGCTAAGAACATCCTCTTGGGAGCTTGCAGGGGACAGAGGGAGCTGAGACAGGAGGTGTGGGGCGGGGGTTGGAGTTGGCCAGGAGGGTGAGGATGGATAGTCCTCCAGGGCCAATAACTGAGGACACTGCTAGGCCCCGTTTGCCTGTTGGTTGCTCTTATTCTAGATAGAGTGGAAATGCTTGCTTTTTCCAATTCCTCAGGCCGATGACAAAAAGGAGGTTAAGATGCCCATGCTGTTGGGATGACAGGCTTACTGCGACATAAGGCTGTGACGTCTAGGGAACAGAGGTGTCTCCCATCACCTGGAGGAGGGTGCTGTCATGGCTGCCCTTCTCTTTCACAGAGCTCCCTCAGCCACTGGCCCACACTGAGAGTAGCTGGTCTCTTGCTTGCTCGTCAGAGCCTAGGTAACCCTGGCATTGGAGTTCCATGACAGAAGGCGCTGTGTTTTCAGTCACGACCCCTAGTCATGTCTCTATCTCTGAGAGTCCAGAAGGAGAGGGGACAGCCTTGGGCTTGGAACCCTGTTGCACCCTGTGCCCCTGGCTATCCTATTAGTCTAGGCTGGTCCTGTGCCAAGTGCTGTGAGCCCTGGAGTTCAGTGCTCAACATAAGTACCAGTTTCACTAGGGTCACCCAGATGGGTCACAGTAAGGCCACTCCCAGTGGTCACCAGCTCCAGGTAGGAAGACTGGTCCTCAAAGCCTGGCTCCCGTGCTTCCTTCTTGGGCAAGACTTACCTCTCCCTGCCTCAGGATTTCATCTCAGTATGCTGAGGCTTGGATGGGCTCTGAGGATGGAGTGCTCACCTAGCATATAGCAATCCCTGGGCTCTACCCCAGAAATCTCCAATAACAATCATAAAAAAACAAAGGGCAGGCTAGAGAGATGGCTCAGTGGGTAAAGGTTCTTGCTGCCCAGCCTCCTGGGTTCAATCCCCAGAACAAACATGGTAGAAGAAAAGAACTGACTCCCAAAAGTTGTTCTTTGACCTCCACAGACCTGCTGTGGCAAATGGGAGTACCTTCCTACAAAACAGAACCAAACAAAACAAAGGGCATGAGACAGACCCCTTCTGCTGAAGACTAAATATGATGGTAGACAAAGAATGTACCAACCATGATTGTTAACTGGCCCTTACTCTGTGCCAGGCAGCCCTGTAAAGGAGTTATGTGCACCCCACAATCTAGCAAGGAAGTCATGCTGAGATCATGTCTCTACCTGTTTTCTGTGACTATAACCAAGGCAGGGTGGTTTATAAAGAATAGAGATTTGCTTGGCTCATGGTTATGAAGGTTGAAGTCCAAGAACATGGTATCAGAATCTGTTTGGCTTTCTGCTGAGTCATGTCATGGCAGATGGGGCTACGTGATGAGGCAGGGCCAAACTGGCTTGCATGACTGTGTCACTCTTGAGACCGCCCATCAGTGCTTCTTATTCCTTTATCTGTTAATACATGAGTAGATTAATGCATTCATCAAGCACAGCCGCTGACCCAGTCACTTTCCAAAATGTCCTTCCTCCAAACCAGGTTTCCAACTGTAAATTTCAGGACTGTTGCCTGAGACCCAGAGGCTGAGTCATTTGCCAAAAGCCCCTGTGGCTTGTGACATCATCACTGAGCTCAGGCAGCTGGGGCCCCTGGGGCATGGCTGCCAGCTGTATCTGTCCATGTGTGCATGCACACCTGCGAGAGTGCTCACTCTTGTGTGGTGAGTCCCTCCCTACAAAGGCTCCAAGCAGCCTATGGCATGCTATCTCTCAGGAGAGCCATTCCTAGCCAGGGCACCCGCCTGTTGGTGGGACAGGAGGCCATCTCTATTGCTCTCACCAGTAGTTCCTCTGAGAATGGCTGGAAAAGTCCCACCTCATCTCAGTCCCTCACTCGGAATGAAGGGTCCTCCCAGTGGAGACCCATCTCCTGGTCCTATGTCATGCCTGGTGGAAGGCAAGGCATGATGTGAGCAACACAATGGAGGCCTGGGGCCCTGGTCTTTGGTTACTGTGGGCTGATAATGATATGTCATTGCTGGGAAATTCTCTGAAGAGTGTGTCTTGGAAAATCTGCTGCGTGGGTAGCTGGGGACTGAGATGTGGAGAAGGGGAGAGGGAGACCAGGTCTTTTGGCCCAGTCATTGAGGGGTACAGTTGAAAGGCCACTGATCCCCTGCCCCCAGGTGCCAAGGGGGCCCTCCCACTGGCTGGTCACCCTTGGTCCCCACCCCATCCACTGTTTTCTCCCAGCTTTTCCTTATGCCCTGGCAGGATCCTCCAGTGGCCTGTAGGTGGTGGAGAATTTTGTCCTTGTAAGATCCGGCTGCTGGCTGCTGGGTTTCGCAGAACCTCCTCCCTGGGTACTACCGCAGTGACGGCTTCCCCCTTTCCAGGAACCTGCCCTTACTTCCTCTCCTGTGATGTCACTCTCCTGTGACCTGTCTGACCCTTTCTGCTAGCTTCTAGCCATGAGATAAGGCCCATGGTAGGCCCCTGTGGCTTGGCCTGGCTCTAGGTGGCCCTTCTGCATCCCTAAGTCCCTGTGGCCAGTGCCATGTGCTGTCACCTTCTGTCAGGTGCCACTTTTCCCGAAAACCATTTTTCCAGATCTTTTTGGAAATACCTGCAAGGAGGTGGGGGCAGGGGACGGCTGTTACCCGATTACAGTGCCACCACTGCTCCCAAAGTCACACAGCTTGTCAGGTGACAAAGTTACTTCAAATTGAGCTCTGCAGTGCTAGTCAAATGCCCTGGCCACCACAGAGCCAGCCACTGTCTCTTCCTCAGTGCTGTCTCTCTGCCTTCCTTCCTTCAGCTTAGCCCTTGTCCTTAGAAGAAGGCAAGCGCCACGTGAGGCCTGGCCCCTCCTCCCTCCTTTCCTCTTCCCTATACTTCTGCCTATCCACCCAGCATCTCTCCAACCCCTCTGTGGGGCGCTGCTGATATGCCAGATTGACAGGGTACTCGTGGAGCATCTGGCTAAGCCCCAAGGGAAAGACTCTCCCCAAACTCAGAGGGGTGAGACAGCAAGGCAGGCCACACAGGGCCCCAGCACCTTCTGACTTTAGCGTAGCTGCCGAGGTGAGAGGGCCTGGTGGGCAGGAGGAATGGAGGGTGGGAATCTCAGAGAGGCCATGCATGGGAAGAGTGCCACATGCCTGAATCTTAAATTTGTTCAGGGGTGCTCCAAGTCGCCCTGTCAACTTCCTGGGGCCCTTTCTACGTATAGCAGTCTGTAATAACTATGTTATCATAACTAAAACACAAGTTTACACAAATAATCCCCTCAAGACAAAATGGGGTTTCCCTTAGCCTGGGTCTGGCTTGCTCCAGGACGCCCCCTGGTGGTACTCATCTTGTTAAGAGCGCCTGGGCTCTGGCTCTTCCGTCTTTAGTCTCCGTTACACAGGCCTGCAACCTTGCTGATGCAGGTTAAATGCCTGAGTCAGGAGTTAAACCTGAGAAGTTCAGAAATGTGTGATTCATCAGTTCCCTCTTTGTTACTCATAGTAATCTGTGATCGGAAATACTTAAGGGGAAAATTCAGAAGCAGACCTGTTTCATTAGTTACTGCTCTCTTTCAGAGCCTAATTTACAAAGAGAGACTTAATTTTGACGTGTGTATAGGGAGAGCACAGTACAGGTAGTTGGCACTGCCTGGAGTTTCTGGTGTTCATGGGGGGCTGAATCTCTCCCCATTCATTCATGAGGGGAAACTATTGCGATTCCTTTAAAATGTGTGCTTTAATGTAAATAACATTTTTGAAAAATGCACAGCCCACTTCCCAGGGTTGTCCTCTGAGGATAACAATGTAGGATTCTATCTTTTCGTCCACAAGAACCGATGTTTCCTTAGCTTGAAAAAAGGGGGGGGGGGAGCAGTGGCACAAAAGGCCAGGCTTGCTCCGAGCACCCCCTGGTGGTGATCCTTTCTATGATGAAGCAGCTGTGTTCTGAGCTTCTCAAAATGCTCCTTCTCAGGACCCCTTAATTTGCCTTGAAATGATGGAACACTCCAACATTTAGTGGCACAAATGTAGAACCTCCAAATCTTTTGAAGATTTAATAACTGGTTTAATAGTCCAGGACTGGCACCTTTGCACCCCTATCTGACATCAGTTATGGGGTACCAATCACCTGTCTGGAGAATTCTGTTGGGTGAGGTGAGAGAATGAGGGAGGAAGGGTTAAGCAGCCTTAGAGCGATGCCTTTAGGTCCCTGAGGTCTCTGGACTGCACTCTGAGAACTATGAGCGGGTGTGAGGCCACACACGCACCTGAAGCCAGGAACCTGATGGTGAAGGTCAGGGGTCTGGGGGGCTTGCTCTCCAGAGCGCCTCCTGCAGGGAGCTGGGTTGGAGGCACGTTCTTGTTCTACCTTGTACTGCTCCTCAGTCATCTGTCTTGGGCTAAGGAGTCCTGCCTGCCTGGTCAGTGGGTTGGCCAGCAGTCTGTAAATAAGAAGGCCAAGCCCCCTGTGTTTGGTGGGGAGGGGAGGGATAGCAGTCTACAGACAGCTGGCCAGCCCACTGACCAGGAGGCTCTCCGCCTCTGCAGAAGCCTTTTGTAGACCCCACGGTTGGCAGGAATGATGGTTTTCCTTATGGAACAAAGAGAGAAAGTGAGACGTGGAGGCCACCGACTTGCTAGATTCTCAGAGCTTCTGGGTGACTGGGGCTAGAATCTGGACTGAATGTTAACCCACAGGCAATGGGGCGGGGTGGGGTGGGGGGGCACTGCAGGTCTTTGACCAGGGATGTGACATGAACAAGCTCCTTTTGAGAAGGTGACTCTGGGACTGAGCAGGCAGTCACCAGAGGAAAATCAAGACAGAGGGGGTAGGGGTGGGGCCTATTGCTTCTGGCTGCCTGGTCCTTATTCTGTCTGTGCATAGGGACCCCAGCTGTTCCTTCTCTTGGCTGGGAAGCCAGTCCATGTGTCTGAGCCATCCCTGGTCACTCCTAGGCTGTGTGGCTTCCGCACCCTCCAGCCATATGCGGAGAGGATCCCCATGGTGGCCTCAGCTGGTGTCACCATCAACTTCACCTCCCAGATCTCCCTTACTGGCCCTGGTGTGCAAGTGTACTACAGTTTGTACAACCAGTCAGACCGTGAGTACAGCGGGGGAGGGGGGAGGAGGCTACCCTGCCCCTTTGCTGTTCCCAGATGTGCACAAACATTTATAAAGCTAGACTACAGTGAGGGTGCTGTGTGTGTATTCGCATGTGAGCATGTAAGAGCACGCACTGGGCAGACAGTTTCATGTATTTCTTTGTGTGTGTCATCTGGATGTGGTTTTGCATGGGCCATGGACATAGGTACTGGAGCAAGTATATGGGTACCTGATCACGTGTGTGTAAGGATATAGATTCATATACTTCATGCCATGTGTCCTAATGGTACCCTTCTGCTTCCGTGGCCTCCCGTGGGTCTCCAGCCTGCCCTGGAGAGTTCCTCTGCTCCGTGAATGGACTGTGTGTCCCTGCCTGTGATGGGATCAAGGACTGCCCCAATGGCCTGGATGAGAGAAACTGCGGTGAGCAGCCTGCCACCGTCCCTCCTCTCTCCTCTCTCCCCACACTGATTTAACTCTACCTCATGAGTCCCCTTTATGAGCACCCAAGAACCCAGGGTTCATTTACCGTGTCAGGATGGCAAGGTGGCAGCGTGGGAAAGTAGCCTCCTTGGAGCCACCTGAGGCAGTGTCTGGGACAAGCTGTGACCCTCAGCTCAGATTCCTCCCTTCATCACAGGCAAATACGCCAGTTATTTCTCCTAGCTAGTCTCCTGAAAAATAGCCAAGGGGGGAGCGCAGGGCCAGGTAGGGATGGTTTTGGGGCTGGGACTGACAGGGAATGGGATCCAGGGTAGGGATCCTGTATTTTCTCCTTGAATGGGGCTCTCATCCCTCCAGCCCGAGGCAGGAATTGGTGGTCTCCAGACTAGGGCTTTCGGGAATAGTTGTGAGAAATGCCAGCGTCTGGCCCCTAGACCCACCACCCAGGCATCGGAGCGCTACGGCGGCATCTGGGCTGTCATGCTCCACACTTGCCTTGTGTTCTCAATCTGGGAGGAGAGAATCAGAGGAAGACATTTCGTATTTGACCCTGAATGTCTGGGGACCTCAGACACATCATTCATGTCTGTCCCCACCAATGAAATGGGGCTTGCCAGGATTGCTATCAGAAGGATTTGTGATGGTGGACACGTGACACAGGGAGCATCTGCTGCCACTGTAAAGCCCCAGTCTGGTCCTCTGTGCCCACAGTCTGCAGAGCCATGTTCCAGTGCCGTGAGGACAGCACGTGCATCTCACTGCCTAGAGTGTGCGACCGGCAGCCTGACTGTCTCAATGGCAGTGATGAAGAGCAGTGCCAAGAAGGTAGGGGGACCCTGCCCAGGGTCTTCAAGGAGATCAAAGGGAGGTCACAGCAACACCTTCTACTACAAAGGTCTCTGTCTTCTTGTTCAAATACTATCAACCCATTGTTCTATCTATCAGCTGCCTGCTCAGAGGTCTGTCTATCCATCTATTCATCCATCCATCCACCTATCCAACATCCATTCAGTCATCCACTCACCCATTATCCAACTGTAATATCCATCCATCCATCCACCCACTCACTCATCAGCCACCCTTCCGTCTTTGCTTCTGAATCACCCTTCCCATCCACTATTTCACATATGACGGCATGTTCATCCATCGATCCACTGACCTGGCAACCATCTCTCTGTATACACAACTATCTCCCTAGGAGACCACTGTTTCCTCCATCTAGTCAGCCAGTCTGCTAGCCACCTGGCCATCCATCCACCCACCTACCATCCAACTGACAAACCAATCAACACTAGCAGGCTACCAAGTGATGGGCCAGGTGCAGTGAGGGGGCAGAAATAAGACAACAGTGAGGTGGTACCTGCCCTTCAATGGGTTACCTCTTAAAGAGGACATGACAGGTGACCAAAAGTCTTTGGGACACCATGTGTGGCAGTGTGGGAAGGATGGGGGCATGGGGAGCATCTTAGATGTAAGCTTTTAGCTGGGCCCTGCAGAGAGATGGAATCTGAACAGGCTGGAGGGAAGGAAGCAAGGACAGGCACAGAGCAGGTGGTGTTGGGATGTCCATGATAACAAAGAGTGGAAGGGAGTCTTTGACTGCTGGCGAAACGTGGCCCTGCTCTAGTGGGTCTCTAGTGTGATTGGAAAAGCGTGGTTTTGCTTTCAGGGGCATCATGGGAGTGTGAGGTCAAGCAGCTCTAGTCTGAGAGGGAACGCAGCCTCACTATCAATGGGACCAGGCTGCATGGGGGTGGGAGGAGACCCTAGAGGAGACTTGGGGAACCCTTTGGTGGGATTGAGGCCCCTCCCTAGTTTCCTGGCCTCTCCTGGTGCCATTTTTTTTCCGGGTCTCACTTTGGAAGGCTCCCTCGGGGCTCAGAGACCCACCTTCGGTGGCCTGCCTGGTCCCCTCCATCCCAGGAGTGCCCTGTGGGACATTCACCTTCCAGTGTGAGGACCGGAGCTGTGTGAAGAAGCCCAACCCAGAGTGTGATGGGCAGCTGGACTGCACTGACGGCTCAGACGAACGACATTGCGGTGAGCCTGCCCACTGCCGCTGTGCATGAAGACCAGGCCTTGGGAGGAGGCAGGGATCCTCGTGGGGACACGGGAGGGGAGTGGCACCATGTCCTGTTCTGGCTCTATCACCTTTTCCTGGGCATATCTCTCCTTTGCCGCACGTCTCTCCATCACTTTCCTTTGTTTTCTGTCTCCGTTCTCACTAGCCTTTCTTCCTCCCCTCCTTCTCTGTCCACCCCTGGCCCTCTCCCACCCCTAGACTGTGGCCTCCAGGGCCCCTCCAGCCGCATTGTAGGCGGGTCCGTGTCCTCTGAGGGTGAGTGGCCATGGCAGGCCAGCCTCCAGATTCGGGGTCGACACATCTGTGGGGGTGCTCTCATCGCTGACCGCTGGGTCTTAACGGCAGCCCACTGTTTCCAGGAGGACAGGTGAAGGGACAACACGGGGCCTGGAGGTGGGTGGAGGGAAGGTCACGGGAGGTACAGTGTGTGCAAACCATACGCAGACAGAGGAAAGGGAAGAGAAGAGTCCCAGACCGGCTGCCATGACATGTGGGATCTGGTCTGGCACCGCCCCAAACATGCTGTGTGTTGCTAGGCTCATTGTTCAACCTTCCTGTGCTCTCCCTCTGGCTTTAAGTGGATGCCACAATCATCTACTCACTCTAGTGACCCAACAATTGTGCTCCTCCTACATGCCAGGGGCTGCGCTGGATATTAGGGAGGTTGTAGAGGAGACAACTGCCCAAGCTGGTGACAAGCCATAGCCCCTACCATAATTTGAACTGTGACGGGGGTGCTGGGTGGGACCAGGGAAGTCCTCAGGGACTTCTCACTGGCCCCCAAACCTCTTTCCCTGGTGAGCTGAGCCCCTGCCAGTCCTAACAAGATTTGAGCCCCAAGCCCCTCAGGTCCCTAGAACAGAAGACAACTCTCTTGTGTCCTCTATTGGCTTCTGGGGGCCTATCTGTCTTTCCAAGGCACACTCTGGCCTGGCCACCTGATCTTCTTACCTCTCTGCTAATTTGTTCACAAGTCATGCCACTGACCTCCCCCACCCGCTTCCAATCTGCAAAGTGGGCTACAAACAGGCTGGCACTGGGCTCTTCTTATGTGTCTCATTAGAATCTTCTAAGAATATAGAAGTAGAGAATGTTCCCATTTTGCAGATGGTAGGGCTGAGGCCTAGAGAAGGTCAGGCTTCACTAGGGAGAGATGAGGCTAGGGATAGAGCCCAGCCGGGAGAAAGCAGGCATGTATTCAGTCAGCACTGTACACCAGCCAGGGGTTTGAGAGAAGGGAGACCGTGTAGACGGAGGCAGGATCCCCGACTCCAGTGGGAAAGCTGGCTGCTGCCAACTGGGTCTCTGGGTAGGAGACAAAGCAGCCGGGCTATGATGCCTTCCCCTGCCTCCCACCCAGCATGGCCTCCCCGAGGCTATGGACTGTGTTTCTGGGCAAGATGCGGCAGAACTCGCGCTGGCCAGGTGAGGTGTCCTTCAAGGTGAGCCGCCTGTTCCTGCACCCGTATCATGAGGAGGACAGCCATGACTACGATGTGGCTCTGCTGCAGCTGGACCACCCCGTGGTGTACTCAGCCACCGTGCGCCCCGTCTGCCTGCCTGCACGCTCTCACTTCTTCGAGCCAGGCCAGCACTGCTGGATCACGGGCTGGGGAGCCCTGCGAGAGGGTGGTGAGCAGGGGCAGGCGGCGGGATCTGGGATGTCAGGTGCAGGCTCGGAGGAGGGCTGTCAGGGTCCCATCTCCAGGCCCTCCAACTTTGGGATCTGGATTTTATAAGATAAAATCTGTAATATGGCCCGTGGGTCCTGCTACTGTCCTTTTGGCTCTCCTTGGCTTTGGAAGGTACTGAAGAACTTTAGGGGGTATGGGGAATAGGCAGGGATGCCACAACTTGGCTATATGAACCTTGGGGTGGAGGGTGGGGGTCAGATGGGGCTCTTAATTACTACAGACTGGACTGAAGGGAAAACGTCATATAAGCCACCCAGTCTTGGGAGAGGTGGGCATTATGGCCCCATTTCCTTGATGAGAAAACTGAGGCTGGGTCCTTAGTTACTGAAAGCTACCCAGTCAAGGGATCTGAAACAGGGACTTGGAGTCTTGGGCCCAGAGTTTTCTGCTTCTGTTGCTAGAAAGGGTTTTCTCCCCTCTTGGCCTTAATGGACAGGAGCTGCCATCTTTAGAGGCTCCCTTCTCCCCGAACACAGGCTTGGCAGGCTTAACTGAAGAGTTGACTGCAACCTTGGCTGGTGGTGATTTACCACCCAGAAGGAGGGGCAGGTGTGGTGTGGTGTGGTGCTGGGGATTGAACAAGGGCCTCCCATGTGCCAAGACAAGCCCTCCACCACCCAGCTGCACCCCGCCTCTGCAGAGATAGCTTAAAGAGGGGGACGCTGAGGCTCAGAGAGGGGACTTGGCTAAGATGACAAAGCAAGGGGTCCTCGCTTGGCTGCTCACGCATGAGCACCTACTATGTGTCAAGCGTTGAGGCAGACACGGGGCAGGAAGACGAGAACACTCTTATGGTGTGAGCTACCACAGGCAGGAACAGGAAACAGCCCGGAAGGAGGCACCTGCCCGGCATGGCCCGGAAGGCATCAGGAAGAGGGGTCTACACTGAGCCTGGAATGACTGAGCTGTTCCTGGCAACCAGGTGTTCCTGGTGTCAGCGAGAAAGGCCTGAGGATGCTAGCAGTTCCCAGCTGGAGGGGAGGCAGGTGTGGCTAAGGAAGGCCTTGGAGCAGGTGTGCCTTGAAGGCCACCACAGGATTCAGGAGGAGCCTCCCCACCTCCATCTTAGAACCAGAGGGGCTTCAAAACCCCAGTGTCTGGCCCAGCCCTGGACTGGTGGGTTACTATCCCTTAGTTCTCTGGGACAAGATCTGGCTGGACAGCAAGGGCCACTAAGGAGTTAAGAGTGCAATGAAAGGGCTTGTACATATATTTGTTAGCACCCCCTGGGGCTACAATAGAACAGAGGGAGTCTGCCCGACCCTGGTTGCCCTTGAGAGGAAGAAGGGGACATGTTCTAAGAGGCTTTTCAGGGGGCAGAGGTGAGGGCTCTGTCATCACAAGCCATGCAGAGGAGCCAGCAGTGACAGGCAGAGTGGGGATGGCTCCTGAGAGGTCAGGATGGCCGCAACGGGAGCAGGTTCCTAGCCCCTCTCATTTGCTGCCGCTGCAGGTCCCAGTAGCAGCACCCTGCAGAAGGTAGACGTGCAGCTGATCCCTCAAGACTTGTGCAGTGAAGCCTATCGCTACCAGGTGACCCCGCGCATGCTCTGTGCTGGCTACCACAAGGGCAAGAAGGATGCCTGCCAGGTAACGACCCATGGGGTGTGGGCTGAGGGGAAGATGACTGTACCCACTTTACAGAGGAGGAGCCTGAGGCCTTCAGAGATCGGGGGGGCTGCCCATGGCTGCACAGGCACATAGCAGACCCTTGGGGTGGGAGGTCTTTGGCTCTGCTCCTTGATGTCCTGAGACCTTGGGCCTGGGTCATACAGGGAAGGACTGAAGCGGGGGCCTCCCCTGAGGCAGTCATGTCTCTCCATTCCTCTTTCAGGGTGACTCTGGAGGCCCGCTGGTGTGCAGGGAGCCCAGTGGCCGCTGGTTCCTGGCAGGGCTGGTGAGCTGGGGCCTGGGCTGTGGCCGACCCAACTTCTTTGGCGTCTACACCCGTGTCACACGTGTGATCAACTGGATTCAGCAGGTGCTGACCTGAGGAGCTGTTCTACAGGGCTGGACCCACCTCCAGCCCAAGTTCAGGGCACCCACCCAGCCAGGGCACAAGTATTCTGGGGCGAGTGACCCAGCTGAGGCCAGTGACAGCACAGAGAAGGGATGACAGCTGGTGGTCAGGACATCGCCTGAGGTCCAGGGGCCAGCCTCCGTTGGCTTCACCTCTAGCCCTTTCTCGTTCTAGCTGTTACCTCTCTTTCCTCCTTCTACCATTGTTTTGGGGTGGGATCTGGTGTCAATGATGCTGGCTCCCAGTCTGTAGGAAAGTAAGATTCCTTCCCCAATTGGAGGGAACTGACTCAGAGAGCAGATTCCAGCCTGTGAGGCCCCGTGTACTGTGGATGGGTGGGAAGGTGCTTCTATTAAGCAGAAACCCTCAGAGCCCCGAGACTGCCAAGTGGGCCACACTATAAGCCAAACCATGGGGCAGCCCCAGCTGCAGGTGCCTGCTGCAGCTCGGTCTGCTCCGGGGGCCTCCCTGCCATTCACTGGAGGCCCTGCCATCTGTTCTGAAAATAAAGCACTTGACCAAGCCCCGATGATGCTCTCTGAGTGACCTCACACATCTTATGCCTGTCACTGGAACAGATCTGCTGCTGGATCAACCCCTTGTGACATGTGTCTAGAGGCCACTGTGGAGAACAGTGGGAGGGGGGAGTCAAAGGCAGGTAAAGGTTTTCTGGAGGAAAGGAAAGGGCCAAGGGTATATAACCTCAGATATCGGGGCATGCAAGGAACGGCAAGCTGGAGAAGGCCAGAACAGAGGAGAAAAGGGGGAGCATTGTGGGGGCGGGGGAAGAGGGGCTGCAGGGAGGTGAGACCTGAGAATGAGCCGAGGATTTGACCCGGGGGCTATGGGAGCCACGACAGGCTGGAAAGCAGAGTTGCTTCACATCTTACAAGCAGCACCCACACCATGTTGGGGGAGATGGAGGCAGGTGACTGGCAATGAAGTCCAGGGAGAGAACAGAGATGACTGGAGCAAGCCATGGAGATGAGCTGGAAGATTTAGGACACAGAGGCGCCCCCTGGAGGCAGTAGTGATAAGTGGCACGTGAATAGAGTTCTGGAACTGACAGGTGTGAAAGCAAAGGAGTGGGGCCAACCATGAAGCAGAGGGAGATACTGGGTCCTGCTAGGAAGGGAAGGGGCCAGGCAGATAGCGAGGGCCTCTGGCACCTGTGTGTAAGGCACAAAGGGGTCATATAGCAGCCCCCCAATTCCTAGTCGTAGGGGCTTAAAATAGGGGTCCCATCTATTCTCTATTAAAATTAAAACAGGTGGGGAAGGAGGACCACATTTCAGCAAGCCTCTAGCTGGCTCCCGAAAAGCTGGCAGGAAAAGTGGGCTCACCTTTAGGGACTGCACGTTCTCAGGGCTGAGGTGATGTTTTCCGAGCTGTGAGCTGACAGGAGGGTGCCCTGGCCCCTGACCTTAGTGCATCACTGCCAGGTATAGGGACAGTCAGAAGCTGGCGGCCCAGCTTCACAAAAGGAGTAGGATGCGCAGGCAAGAGGGTGAGGTGATCCAGCAGGAAGTAAGTGGAGGGGTGGCCCAGGGCTTGGGCTACTGCAGGGCCTGCTGGCAGAGCAGGGAGCCTCAACTCTGACTCCTGGGTACAGGACTTCGTCATACACTTGGGAAAGTGACAACGGCAGGGGGTTTCAGGAAAAGTGGGTCTACCACACCTGAGTTTAAGCCCTGTCTCCAAAAGTGGCCCAGAGAAAGAGGGAGGCAGCCAGGCCGGCCTGTTTGTTCAGGTTTATTTCAGGGTGAGTGGGACACAGCTGACAGATGTGTGCCCATCCCAGGGGGTCAAGACACGGAGGGGCAGCTCAGCCCCTTTCACACCTGCCCTCTTTCCCACCACAAGTTCCTGGGCAGCATCAAAGACTCGCCAGCACGCTCTGCTGCCAAAGGCAAGGTGGCACGAGGGAGGGGCAGCCAAGGTGATGCCAAGTCTGTAGCTTCCTTCCTGCTTGGCTAAGTCCTTGCATTGTCTCCCACCAGTATCTGAAGCCATCATGTCCCACTTGGGGGCTAGGCTAGAGCCCCTCCCCCCAGAAGGTAACTGCAGCCCCAGACATTTAGGGCTTAGGAACCCCATTCCTCCCCGGTCCTCACAACACCCCTGTGAGGTAGGTGGGAGGAAGAGGGGTGCCATGGAGGCTGAAGGAGGTGCTATGACTGGGCTGGGAGAGAGTGTATCTGCCATGCAGCAAGGGGACCCAGGCGAGGGGACAAAAGGACCTGGGAGATATGGGTGGGTAGTGCCACACTTTGGCCATGGGCAGATGACTCTGCCTGGAGACCCCAGGGCCCACCTCAAGCCTTCCAAGGTCCCAGAGGGCCCCAGGCCTCTAAGGTAGGATTGGGTCCCAGCCCGGAAGATGCAGGCAGCAGTGACAAGGGAGAGGGCAAGTCTTCCTCCTCGGGCCGGGGGCCCACCCCGTGGTACAAAAATAAAGGATTCCAGATCGGAACCCCAAGTCCCTGGAGGTGATCTGGGGGCTCACATCCGGGTGCCTCTGGCTTGTAATAGCTAGAAAATAAGAGAGGAGAGGGACAGAAGGAAGAGGAGAGGGGGTCAGAAAATCAGGGTGGGGGGTGAGGACAGGGTGATGCCAGGATAGGAAAGTTGAGGAGAGTCGGGGAGGGAGGGAGAGAGGGAGAGAGAAAGGCAAGTGAGTCCCAGGCTGGCTCTGGAGGAGGGGTGGGGCTGAGGCCCAAAGGAGGCGGAGTCAGGACCGAGGAGGGGAGAAACTGCCAGTCTTGGGCTGGTGGTGGCAGCCTGGTGAGGGGACAGGGACAGGAGGGGCAGATCACTGCTTTCCCAGGCAAAAGGGGGCCACAGGAAGCAGCTGTTCGCCCCATCTTAGAATCCAACTGTGGCCAAAGAGAGGCAGTGACTTGCCCAAGGTCACACAGGGAGATCAGCTAGACTGGGGCTATGGTCACCCAGTTAGAGATCAAGTCTTTTGTTGCCACGCTCCAATCCTTGGCAGGCTCTTGCCAACTCATCAGTCAAGGGACACCACATGTGGCCTGGCCACCCACTCCACAGAACTAGGGGACATAGTACCCACATGCAGTGCTGCACGAGCTTCTAGACATGCGTGATGGGGCAGAGGCGCATGGCTAGTCCTCCCCTCCCCTGGCCTGGCTCCAGTGCTGACTGACTATAGGCAGGCAGGTACAAGAGTCTCCACCTCTGGACTTTTTCAGTTCTCAGGGCCTCACCCCAAGCCCAGATAAGTTGAGAGACTTTGGTGGGTGGAGAGAATCAGCCAAAAGCTCGGCTCAAGTCCAAGGACAAGATATGAGCACCCTCCTTGCTTCCGCCCCTCCCTCCAGCTCTGCCAGGCTACAAACCAGGGGCGGCAGCTCTGGGGGCGGGCGCGGGGCCGAGGAGCTCTCACAGCAAGCTCAGGCTTGGGTCTGGGAGGGTGCGGACAGGGACCTGCAAGGAGGAAACGTGAGGAGGCAAGCGGGAAGAGTGGGGCCTGTGGCCAAGGCCAGCCTCAGAGGTGCCCTGCTGGGTTGGAGGACATAGAGCAGATGCGGCTACGCCCCTCCTCCCCAGGCCAGGAGGCAGAAGGGGCCGAAAGGGGCACAGGAGGCGGCAGGCAGGATGCTTGGGGATGCAGGGCCAGGGGGCCCGGGGAGAGGGCACGGGAGACTGGGACTAGGGCAGCCCCAGGGTGGAGACGGGAGCAGGCGGAGAGGAAACCTGGGCAGGGGCAGAGAGGGAAGAGGCAGGGTGCAGATGAGATCCAGGAGGAAGAGGAGGTGGATGAAGATGAAGCAGGACCTCCAGCAGGAAGCGGAGGAGGAGGAGGCGGTGGTGGGAGGGAGAAAAGGTTAGCGGGATCCTGAGATGACAGGGCTGCAAGAGAAAGTGAGAGAGGGATGGTTATGGGCGAGACGCCAGGCGCTGAGCTAACCCTGGTGGCCCGCCCCCACAGTTCCCGGCGGCAGCTGCTCCAGCAGGGAGAGGGCGGGAGGCCCGGGCTGTCATTAGCAATCGTCCTCTTGGGGGCGGGCTGCACCTTTCTCCTGGGCATCCGCCTCCACCTGCACCTGGGCCACCTCCACCTCCTCCACCTCCTGCCGCCGCTGCTCCTCCAGCTGCTCGTCCGTGCTCTGCGCACCCGTCACCGATCAGGGAAGAGAGAGTGGAGACACTGACGAGGGGGCGAGGCTGCGGGCGGCTGTCCGCAGGGACCCCCGACCTCAGGACAGAGGGGCAGGTGGGATGAAAGGGACCTCTGAGAGAGGAGGGCTTCAGCCAAAGCAGCTGGTGCGTCTTCCCTAGCCCAGAGGGGATGTTCAGAGACCAGCCAGGCTGCTGTTATGGAGCCCAGCTATGGGGAGGGCTGGAAGAGGAGCCACTGGGCTCCTGGGAAGGCCTTACTTTGGGAGGATGGATCCAGAGCAGGAAGTCAAGGTTGTCCCAGGGCAGTCACCAGCCAGATCTAGATGCCAGCAACAGTGTCTGGCAGCCTGGGCTAGGTTGGTGACACAGGGAGGTAGAGCAGCAGGGCACCCTGCACTCTTATAGGAAGGAGCCAGCCACTGGCATTGGGGTGGGGAGGGGTGGTAAGGGATCACAGCAGGGCTGGGTAGTGATTCACAGGAAGCCAGAGTTCCTAAGACTCCTGCACATGGGCACAGCGTCCACCTCCCCAACCTGGATCATGCCTATAGTGTGGGCCCTACTGCAGGCCCAAGGGTACTGGACCCTACTCAATTCTTCCCCACAGGCTGCTAACTTGGGAGATTGCTGCCTAGGCCAGAGCCTACAGGGCTCCTGACACCAGGCTACCCAAAAGGCCTGGGGAAGAGTAGGACTGTGGGACTTCCCCATCCTGACCTAGGCTGACACTAGACAGTCGCTAGTCCCTGGGAAATAATCCAGTAACTGGGAAGCCAGGAGTTCCAGGGTGGAATCTCCAGAGCGCTTATGAGCCACTCCTCCCTTCACAGAGAATACAGCAAAGATGTGAGAAGAGAGAGAGCAGCATGCCACACCTGGCCCCCTCGCTCAGCCTGCTCTGACTCTGGCTCCAACACCTTTCCATGTGGCCTCATGAATAAGAGGCATCAAGCCCACCACCCTGTCTGCACCCTTGCAATGGTGCTACCTGACTGCTCCCCAGCCTGGGCCAAGGGTGTGAGCTGACTGGACTGTAGTGGCATGGGATGGATGGCGTTGGCTGTGACCATGACCGTGAGCGTTATGTGGGTACAGCAGGAGGGAGGATGGAGCAGCGGAATGGGGGAGAGGTGCTGTCTTCGCACAGGGCAGGGACTCACCTTGGTCTTACGGCTAGACTCGGAACTTAGGCCGTGTGGGGAGCTATGGAGTTCCTTAGACACCACACACAGGAACTCGGCCTGGTCCTCGCTGCCGTAGTTATAGGAGGAACCGATGTTCACCAGCTGGAGGAAGGGTAGGACTCATTACCCTCTTCGCCAGCAGAAGGCAAGAGAGATAGCCATCTACTGGAGGACCCACGCTAGCAAGCGGCAGGCCGGGGGCCCAGCCCAGGAGCCCTCCACATCCTCCCTGGGGTCTTACAGATTTGTTCACACCATTTCTAGGTTTTCTGAGACAGGGTCTCAGACTCATTATGCGGTTGAGGATAACTTGACTTCCTGCCTCCATTTTGAGTGTAGATGTGGCTCTCCTAATAGGGCACTGGTGCCGATGGAGTCCTACCCAAAACTAGAACCTTTCCTGATGGCTCTTCTCAGCTTCACAAAGGCCTTGTGAAGGGGGTACCATGAGCAAACATCCCAGGATGCAGAGGCTGGGAGAGGAGCTGGCTTGCTCAAGGAGGAGGAGTGACAGAGGGCAGGGCTGGAAGTGAGGGGGCCCCTCCCGTCCTAGCTGGCTGGTTGGTCTTCCTCACAACGGCTATCCTGGAATCCTAGCCTTCTGCTCCAGCTTCCCTGTGGAAAGAGGCTGGTGGGCTAGGTGCGTAGGGAATTAGCTCATCTCTTCTCTTGTTCTCAGGGCAGATTGAACCTTGAGTTCATTGTGGAGGGGGGCTCTATGGCTCTAGAAACCCAAGAGGCAGAGCATGGCCATGTGGCTGATAACAGGAGACTCCTGTGGTGAGCCATATATGGCCTGGAGGCACGCACCTTGGGAAGCCAGCACCTGGGGCTTCCAGGAAAGGGAATCTCTGTGCATGGCTGTCATGAGACCCTGGAGGTCAGGCCCAGGGTATGGCAAGGATTCCATTCAACTCTGTGGTTCTGGTCCCCTATACCTGAGCTGCCCCTGAGGACCAGAGACCAGCTGCTGTGCAGACCCCCAGTGACTAGGATGCCCAGTGACAAGTGTCCCTTGCCTCCTTCTCAGTCTGCCTGTGCCCAGCAGGCGCTTTTCTAGTCTTGCTTAGTTACATTCAAGAAGACTCCGGGTTTGGGCTGGGGGAGGGACTGGAGGCTGAGACTGAAGAAAGGACAAAGCTTAGGGTGTCCCCTGTACCCAGCCCACCTGCTCGAAGCGCCAGCCATCAGACATGGTGGACACCATCTGTGTGAGCTCCTCCTCCTGGCACTGCAGCACACGGTACACATGCTTGGGTGGCACCTGTGGGTCAAAGGGTCACATGGAGGGCACTTCTAAGGGCACCAGGCACCCATCTGCTTCTTCCCACATTGCATAATCCTAGATGGAGGGCAGGAAAGTTAGACCAGGGAGGAGGGAGCCGTGGTCTGAATACCTACTGTGTGCCGGATGCTTCCCTTGCAGGACTCCTCCTTCCAAGACCCTTAGGCATTTTGGAATTTTATACTGAGGCTCTCAGAGAGGTTCAGTTACTTGCCCAGGGTCACCAGCTCAAGGGTGGGAGAGCCATGTGTGGGATATGGGCGATACAAGAGGGAAGCTGGGAAGGATTTGGGGAGTCCGGGTTACCAGCCCTCACCTCTTTAGTCCCTGTGGTTGGGAGGTGATGTCTCATCCTGTCCCCCAGAGGCCTGGGGTCTGAGCTCTGAAATGCCAGCCCCAACAGCTCATGGGTACCTACAGGGGACTGCCTGACTCCATGACGTAGACATTGACTCATCCTGTATGGCCTTGGGTAGGGTTGGGTGGGTGATTGTACTGCTACTGCATCCTCTGTGAGCAAGGGTAGCTAGGCAACTTTGAGCATCTCTACTTTCCACGGAGGAAAACAAAGAAGGGCATGGTAACCCTTGGTCACACACAGCAGGAGCCAAGTCAGGGGCAGAACCCTAGCAGTATATATCCAGGATGGGGCTTGCAGAACAGCCTGGAAGACCTCCCTCTCCCCTTCACCATCCCCCGTTTTCCCACCACGGGTCCTGGTTCCTGTCTCCAAACCTGGGTCACTGTGTAGTCTTTCTCCTCCATCCTGTCTTTGATGATTCGGATCAGGGGGCCAATGTTGTAGAATTCAGCTTCCTCCAGGACCCCTAGAACACAGAGCCGCTGGTCACCTCTACTGTCTCCATGCCCCATTCTCCTTGTCCCCAGAGACACTTCCTGCTCTGGTCACATTCCTAGACAGGGTCTAGGAGTTCAGGGGTCATTTCAGATCAAGGGATTTGCTCGATTGGTAGAGTGACTGACTAGCACGTACAAAGCCCAGGTTTGATTCCCAGCACTGCACAAACCGTAGCACTTGGGAGGTAGAGGCACGAGGATGAGAAGTTGAAAGATATCCTTAGTTACTTAACATGTTTGAGCCAGCCTGGGCTATATGAGACCTGGTTCAATCCAAACAAAAGGGAACATTTTTTTTTCCTTGGTAGGCTGAGATGCCACTCTTCAGCCAGCCCCGTCTTCTGTGCTGCAGTAAGCATGTGATCCAGGACTACCTGGTGACCCTGAACGTTTGGGACATCAAGAGAGAAGGCTTGCTGGGACTGCGTCCTAGAATACTACAGTGAGGGCCTAGGCCACCCACTGTGTGCCCTCATTCATCAAACACATGCGCAGTACTGTTGCGTTATGACACTTGTCAGAACTAGAAGTGAATACTTTCATTATGTCCACTGAACAACTGGGGAAACTGAGGCTGAGAGAAAAGCAGCTTGTCCAAGGTCACAGGGCCTGTAAGCCACAGAGCCAAGGCAAGTTCCACTTTCAGAGCCCTGAACCCCTCGCTAGAAGTAACTTTTTGGGCACTCCCAGCTACCACTTGTAACTGCTGATAAAGCTCTATGGATTCATCAGAGGTCCCGGGACATGAGGGACGCAGGTATCACTGTCTGTGTGTTATAGACTGATCTTCAAGATTAAGTCAGTCATCCCTTGTCCCACTCAGTGAAGTGCAAAGAACTCTCAGGAGTCTGGACTACAGGAAGTCCCTGCAAAACAGGGGCTGCTGGGCTCTCTGGGGACAGGGACCATCACAGACTGTTATATCCTCTCAATCCTGAACCTCTGAAATCTAACTGCCACGTGATAGAGGGACTCTGGTTGGGAGGTGAGGGGTCATGATGACGGAAATCCAAGGAAATGAATGTTCTCTGAATGGTGGCTGATGGCCAATGAATCCCACTGCCTGAGTAGAGCACACAAGTGGGCAGCTGGCCGCAGGGGAAAGGGTCAGGCCTCTAGGCTAACACACTGACCCTGAATCCCAGCCTATAAAGTGGCAGGGATCAGCGGCTGTTGTCATAGGCCCCGAGCCTCTGGGACTTCCTCTCAGCAGCTGGAACTGGATCAGGGGTCATTCTGATCTCTGTTGGTGCTCAGCCCATACCTGCCTGAAGGGACAGGCAGCAAGGACCACTGCCTGAGTGACAGAAATCTCCCAGGCCCTGGCTGAGAGGAACCGTGACAGGCATCCAACCCAGGCTGTGAGGCACTCTCATCTACCTTCCCACTGCTTAGTGTGGCGGGTGCAACTGCCACTAGACTTCGCAGACCCAGAGAGGTTAACTAACGTTTCCACTGCCACACAGTAAGCTCCCTCCTGAAATCCATCCCTCCAGATACTCCCCCATGTGAAGATGTGAGAAGAACAGAGCTTTGAGCAGCTAGAACCTGTAAACAGGTGTTGGCTGTGATGCAGCTGGAGCGTGAGCCTCCCAGAGGGACCTGCTCCTGAGCCCAGGCCCCACCCACGTGATCTCTTCCCCTTGGACTGCTAGGCAGCTAGCTGGAGGCTGGGCAGAGCGAGCTACCTACAGTAAACTCTGAGTATGATCTCCCTGTCCTTTGGGGGGATCTTCAGAACACTGTACCCTGTTGGGGTCAGCCAGAGAGATCACTGCCTAGAGCAAGGGCTGTATAAGACACCCACAGATTCACAGGACCCATCTGCAGTTTCAACACCACTCTTTCGAATGTGGGTCATGATGCCCATTTTGTAGGCACTAGTGGAGACCCAGAGAAGACGGACATGTCCAAGTTGGCCTGGCCCGATCCAGAGCGACACTCAAGTGGACAGAGGAGAACCAGTTTGAGGATGGCTGCAGTCCCTGCCCCTGACCTATTCTGCTTCTATATCAGTTGGGCCAGGATATGAGCCTCCACAGGCCTGGGAAAAGCAGAAGCCCCCCCATGAGCCACTGGGCTGCAGAAGCAGCCAGCTTTGGGAACTCCACCCAATGGCTGATGGCAAGACAGACCCTGCTTGGGAGACACAGAATAAGGCAAAGGCAGCCCCAACTCTTCTCCCATCCAGCCTGGAGCATCACAGGCCACACCAGGCCTTCCTGAAGGCTTGGGAGCAAGGTCATTCCCAAAGTCAGCAGAAGCCTCGGGGCCTCACTGGCCCCCTGGGTCCTCTTCTGTTTCCCCATCACTTCCCCAATAGCGCTCAGTGACAGCTTGGGTCTGTCAGATTGGCAGAGACCTGGAGAATGGGACCCCACTGCAGGACAGGCAGAAAATAATGGGGGAAAGTAGATGCTACCCTGACTACAAGAATGGTTTTATGCCTCCCCCGAAGGCTCTGCCTGGTTCCAGAGAGCCCCAGACCAGCACAAGGACCAACTCACCCTCCTCAGCCATGTCCTTGTCCAGCACCAGTTTGCCATGCCTGAGGAAGTTCAGTATGGGCCCGAAGTAGGTGGGGTCTCGGTCAATGAGGTAGGCCCCGGTCTCATCCTGTGGAGATGACCATAGGAAGTTAGAGGGGTGTAAGCTGCCCCAAGTCCAGTCCCACACATAAGCTCAACTCACCAAAGGCTGGAAAAGGACTGCAGGGAGAGAGGAAGGGGGATGAGATGGAAGAACAAGGCGCTGGGTTCCAACCCTGCCTCTTGTCTTTTCTAGACTGTGTGACCTTGAGTCAATCATTTGGGCTCTAGAGGCATCTCTTCTCTCCCCCATAATCAGGGGCTAAAGTGTGAGCGTAGAGTGTGACCTTTCTTCTGGGTAAACCCTAGCTCAGCACAGGACTCAATGAATTTCCCTCTTGGGAAAGTTTTCTTCTTGGAGGCTGTCCCCCTGAGCTAACCCCACTATCCACCAGATGTTTGCAAGTTGCCCAAGAAGCTGCTCTCTGATTGGACACTTGCAGCCTGCAGGGAGGCAGGGCTGGCATCAGTACTGAGCAGGGGAACTCACCCAAGGGCACAGTGTGAGAGGGCCACACAATAGGGATCAGGGGACTTTCACAAGCCAACTCCAGAGGCTTCCCGCATGAGGAGGCCAACGTCAGAGCAGGGAAGTCCGTCCTACCCCCACTCCTCCCAGGTCATTCGGGGAGTTGGCAGGGGATCAGGGTGAGCCCACAAGTGGTATCTGGTAGGCCAGGGCTCTTCCCCACATTAAGTCCAGCTCCAAGACACCCTAGGCCCCTCCACCCAGCTCCCTTCACCCCTCAGCTACCCACACCCCAAGGGCGGGGGTAAGCAGCTGCATCAACTCCTAACGCTGGAGTCTGCCAGGGCAGCACGGCAGGCCAGGCTTGTCGGTCCCCCAGCACCGCCCCACAGCAAGGGAGCGTCCCGAATCCAGGACAGCGCTCCAAGGCTCCAAATGGCCGTGGCCTGTGCTGTCCCGTTGCCACGGCAATGGGCACAGCTATCCCTCTTGGCTCCGCTTCCTCCCCGTCCTCCTGCCCGGGCTTCTCGCCTCGGGATCCTAGGAAAGCTACACCGCCCAGGCCGGAGGCCGAGGGACTTGCAGGCCGTCTAGCCCCGGAGCGCGGAACCCAGACGCCACCCTCGGTGGGCTCACCCGGTCCGACTGCAGCTCTTCGCCTTGGCACAGGCGGCTGAGGAAGGACTTCTGCTCCCGGCACAGCGTCTGGCGGGTGGTCAGGAACACCGTGCCCCCCACGTTCAGCCGCACCCACTTGCCCCAGCCGCCCCCGGCGCGGCTGCCCGCCCCCGCCGGTGGCGCTGCCTCCCCGGCCTCCATCCTCATCGCCAGCCGCGGTGTCTGCAGCCTCCCCTCTGCTGGCTGCGGGCGGGTACCAGGCGCGGGGAATGCCGGGAGCTGTAGTCTGGAGCCAGGGCTGGGATGCGCTGCGCCTGTTTTGGTGCGGCTCGGACAGCAGATCCCGCCCCACATTACCTTTCTTGGCGCCTGGACACTTGGACTCTCCCTTTGGTCAGACTGCTTGATTTGCAGAAAGCTAGGACCCTGGGAAAACAGTGAAATCGGCTACTCCCTACGTTCGTTCTTTGTGCGTGGGCCCCAGCTCAGGAATGCCTGACCTGAGAAGAACTTTCTGCCTCCAGAGATTCCTATATTTACCTATACCTACTTTTTAGTAGGTGTGGGTGCATGTGTGTGTGCGTGTGCGTATGAGTGTGCATGTGTTTCTAGGGATGGAACCCAGGGTCTCTGACATGCTAAACCACACCAGCAATACTTCTTTTTGTTCCATATGTGGACCACAGGGATGACAATGAATCATCTCTACCTCCTAAACTCTTTGAGAACATGTAGCTGTCTGGACATTTCTGTGTGCCAGAGAGCTATGTGAACATATATATTAGTCATTTAAGCTCCCGGCAGCCCTGCCAGGTTGGTACCACCAAAACAGTGGTACAGATGGACTACAGAAGTAAAGGGACAGTGGTCCATTTCCATGCTAGAGTCTGTTTCCTCTGCTCTTCCCAGGGTTGTCAAGGATCAAACCCAGGCCTCCCACATTAAGCCCAAGCCTCCTCACCCATCTTCCTGCACCGCTCAGCTGCCCACACTCTGAGGGCAAGCTGAAGCAGACACATCAACTCCTTTCCCAGTTAGAGTCAACCTGGACAGCAGGGAAGGGGGAGATGAGGGAGATATGAAGACAGCCCTGGTTTGTAGGGCTTGTGGGGCTGGTCACAATGATCACTAGTCTGCAGGGATGGAGAGGGGGTGAGGGGTGGATCAGGTGGGACCAGGAACAGAGCTAAGTCAGGAGGGACAAGAGCCAGAGTGCTCTGGATGCCACTCTTGGGCTAGTCTGAAGCAAACAATGTCTGCTTAAGGAGCGAATATCCAGAAGGTAAAGCTCAGGTACTGGTTTCCCCGATGCCACCTGCTTCCGTAAATATGGCAGAAGTGAAGCTTGGAGGTGAGGCTCCTGGTAGCCTGCACTGGTCTGTTTGCAAGGTGGGGGAAGGGAAGCTGTGGGATGCCCCCTCCACAGCTGCCTCGCCCAATCCTTGAGGAGTGAGCTGCACCCCAGGGCTGAAGAGGCACCAGGGCTCTCGGCAGAGGAAAGGCCTAGGGGTGGGGCTTTGGGCTGGTCACCCTGGCATTGGTGTTCCAGAGGATTATTGGGATGGGAAGGGGGAAATTGGGGGAAGCTGTTGTAGCAACACTGTCTCTTGCTGTTCCCCTCTCCTTATTGCTCCCGAAGATGAGGACGGGGTGTCCCTTTCAGGACAACACAGCAGGTACCAAAAGTACCAAACACTGGACATGACTCAGGGAATGGCCTAGTTTCACTTTCTGTGCTGTGATACAACATCCTGCCAAAAGCCAGCTCGGGAGGAAAATTGGCTCACAATTCCAGGACACAGCCCTTTGTTGTAGGGAAAACAAGGAGGCAGGTCTTGATGCAGCTCGTTGCGTCCATAGTCAAGGGCAGAGAGAGAATGAGCCCATGTTCAGCTCACTTTCTCTACTCTTACACAGTCCAGGACCCAAACCCAGGGAACGGTGCCATCCAGAGCAGGCTAGGTCTTCCCACATCATTGAATCTAATCAAGACAGTCTCCTACAGACACGCCCGCAGGCCAACCTGACTTAGGCAATTCTTTATTAACCCTCTTCACAGGTGATTCTAGACTGCTTCAAGTTGACAGCTAAAACTCACTATCCCTGGGGAGGTGAGTGGAGCAAACCCTTTGTAAGGATGGGGTGCAGGTCCTCCTCCAGCCAGGGTCCTTTTATAGGTGCCTGACTGTAGACACCAAAAGCATTCAGCAAAGACAAGTTCATCATCCGCTGTGTTCTCAAGATCACACTCCGGGCATTCTGTCACAATGGTGATGACAACAGCCACCAAAGCAGCAGATACTGTTCACTGAGGGCTTGTCCTGGTTCAGGTGGTAGTCACACATGGGTTGTCATCATTCTGGGACTCTAAGACACAGATCCTACTTCTCCATGCCTATCTTACAGTAGGTAAAACGAGGCTCAGAGACCGTTGGAAGGGGCTTTAGAGAGCAAAGCCAGCCTCAGAGTTTAGTCTCACCACCTCAGAAGCCATCCCATCCTTTCAGCCCCCATGGATCCTATGGCAGCCCTGCCGTGGCAGTTTTAAGGCCACACTACAGGCAAAGAGACTACAGTCCACACAGTTGGTCCAAGCAGACCAACCTGAGCCCAGCACAGGTCTGGGCATTGTCCCTGTTTGTCTCCAGTCCTGGAGGTGTCAGGTGAAGGCTGGGCCAGTACCTTTAGGCCCAATAAAGAGGAAGGCTGGCCTCCAATTTTCCCTCTTTCAGTCCCTCTTTGGACACAGAACCCCTTAAACAGACACCTAAATTCTCCCCCCTGTGTCAATGTTTTATTACTGGGACAAAATAATCTGAGTAAAATAACTTAAAAGAAGCAAGAATTACTGTTTTGTTTATAGTTTCCACGGTTTACTAACTTTTTAGGGTCATGGGGGGCAGTGTAGTACGGGATTGAATGTGGGGTCTGCTCACCTCATGGCAGTAAAGAAGAAGGAGGGAGGAGAAAGAGAGAGAGAGAGAGAGAGAGAGAGAGAGAGAGAGAGAGAGAGAGAGAAACACTCCAGAAACCAGGGATAAGATCTACTATTTCAAGGCATGCCCCACAATGACCCACTTCCTCTAGCTAGGCCCTACCTCTGATGAGCCCTCTCAGCTAGGAATTCATCAGTGGGTGAATCCATTGATAAAGCTAGTGGCTTCATATGCTGATCATCCTCGATAGTGCCACCGACTGAGGACTAAGTCTTCACATAAGAACTGGGTGGGGGCACTTCATATCCAAACCACAACCCAGCTGAAGTGACACCCTCACCAATGAGGGTCACAGCCAGAGCCAGGTAGCAAGATCCAGGGCCCCTTGGACAGCCAACAGTTGCCACTGCATTCTGTCCCATGTCTGTCTGGACTTCTGTCTGGCCTGTTTCGGGTGGGAAAACCAGGTGTACTAGGAGGGTCTTCACAGGATCCTAAGTGGAAAAAAAGGCCCTTAGCCCTTCTCCCCAAATGACTCTCATGTGTCACTGGGTTTGTTGAACACCTACTGTGCGCCAAGATTGAAAACTGGAGATGAAGATGTCAGAGGCGGACCCTGGAAGTCTTCCAGGAAGGATTGCTTGGCTCAGGGAAGGTGGATTTAAGAGGGTTAGATGAAACCCTGAATCCAGGCAGCCTAACTGTAATCCTGCATTGTCATTTCTTTGTGGTTTATTTGCTTGGGGTCTTTTGCATGCTTATCTCAACCTTCCTTGGAAGATAACTGGGAGACACCTAAACAAAGTGTCTAAAACACTTTCCAGGATGGTGGCTTAGACTCAGAAGAGTCTAATCTTAAACCTTAACCTTGCTAGCTGGTTCCACTGCCCCCTGCGGGCCCATCTGATGCTTTCCCGTGGGTCCTGAATTAGCAGGAAAGTGAGGCAGACAAGAATGGAGGCTCAGTGGCTCAGACTCCCAGGCAAGGATGCCAACCAGCAGCTCAGCTTTGTGGCTCAGCAGCTGGATGGCCTTCGAAAGGCCCCATGCCCTCTCTCAACCTTATTTCCCACCTGTGAAACGAGAGTAACAGTACTGACTTTGCACAGTGGCCTGCGAGGAAGCAGTCAGCCAGCATGTAAGGCCTAGAGGTGCGTGCCCTCTGTGCCACCCACACAGAGGCCAGAGAGTACCGGCTTTTGTGAAGCCAGCCAGCTATTCTGTCAAGATTGGTACTTGAGGGCTGGAGAGATGGCTCAGCGGTTAAGAGCACTGGCTGCTCTTACAGAGGTCCTGAGTTCAGTTCCCAGCACCCACATGGCAGTTCACAACTGTCTGTAACTCCAGTTCCAGGGCATCTGACCCTCACACCAATGAACATAAAATAACAATAATATAATAAAATAAATTAAAAAAAATAAGAAAAAAAGATTGGTACTTGAGCCCAAAGACTGCCTCAGTAGCCATGGATGAACTAGCCTACCAACCACTCTCTGCTGAGAAGGGAAGAGAGGCTACCCCTAAATGCTCCAGGGCAGAGTGGCTGCTATCTCCGGCTAAAGCCTCACGGCCTATACCCTCTGGGCTCTGAGCACACCATTCGTGGGTGGTCCTGTTTTGAATCTTCTTTGAGCAGCAACTAGCATCTGAGAGGCTTGTGTCATCTCTGCTTGCAGTTCTATGACGAGGATGTCACTCACTCCATTCTCCTCACCTCCAAGCACAGAATGTCAGAATATCGCGATTAGCTTCAAGTCCTCATTTGGTTCCTCATGTCAATTCCACCCCTGCCTGAGGGGCGGGCTCCGCTGCTTATCCTTGTGTGGGTGCTGCCTGGAAGTCAACACCTGGCTAGGTCACCTGAGGAGACAATGGGATGGAGTGGGGTCAGAGAGCACGTGTCTGGCCGCAGGAACTGCTCCTACTGAGCAGCAGACTTCATGTTCTTACCTAGGATGTTCTAGAATTTTAGCAGATGTTCACCCTGTCTCGGGGTGGGGATCTGGTTTCAGAGAAAACCCAGGGTGGGGGCACATCTATAATCCTACTACTTGGGAGGTGAGGGCAGGAGGGCTACTGAGACGGTCTCAAAGATAAATGGATGTCTCAAAAATAAATGAACTAACTAGGTGAGTTCTCCACCCTCCCCTTGAATTCACAGGAAGAGCCCATAACTGTCTTCCACTGAATGGGGTGCCTTCTCAACTCACTTGTGTTGTGAAAAGGCAGTCTGATGCCAGGCATAGTGGCACAAGCCTTTAACACTAACACTCAGGAGGCAGAGACAGAAGGTGAGTTCAAGGCCAGCCTGGTCTACGTGCCGAGTTCCAGGAGGAAGAGGTGCCTGCTCACATTTTGCAGAGACTTACCTGGTGATGTTACAGCCGCTGGGCACCCGGGGACCACCTGGGCCTGGGTCTGGGAGCTGCTCCCTTCAGTCAGCAGGGGGCGCTCGTCAGACTCCTCTGTAGCCTGCCCCACTGCTTGGTTCCCTGGTGTGGTTGGGTTTTCAAAAGCTTGGCTCCTAGAACGAGGCTAAGTCTTGCGGCTTGTTATCAGTCTATTCTCAACGTCACACTGTGTATCCCGCCCCGGGCCCCAGCACTGGCCACCCCAGCCAGGTACACGGTGAGTGACCACTTTAATCCCAGTCCAACTGGAAGCTGCAGCTGTCTGCTGTCCTGGAAAGACCCAGAGGGAAGGTCCGGTTCTTTCCTGCTCCCGCCCTTGCCTCCCCTCGCCTCCGCAACTCGCCTGTGACACTGTCTACAGAGGCGATTCCTGCTGTCAGCTGAGGACACAAGCAGAAGAAAGGAAGTGAGAGGCTTCCCTACCCTCGGAGCCCTTCTTCTGGGGGGACTTTCTGGTGACCAGAACATGTGATTCGAGCTGGCTAGATTTTGCTTTGTTTTCTGGTGCTCGTGTTGGGCGTTCTTTGGAGCCCTCACTGCTGGGAATGGTTCACAGTGCAATGCCCCTCCCGGGCAGTGCCTTCTCTGATTGGTCCTTGGATACTGCTGAGGAGCAAGGCTATAATAGAGTCTGGGGATTCACCCAATGCCTACCCCTAGTACAAAGCTCCTTTGGAGAGTCCATCTCGCCATCATTTCCTTAGATAGCCCCAGGAAACCCCGTGGATAGTATGCACCCTGCTCAGCACATCTTCTGACTTATCTGGTCTGCCTGCTTTTCCAAACCTCACCCAGATCCCATCTTTGAGCCTGCTGTGACCCAGGACACAGGGCTCTGCAGAGGTCTGCAGGAAGCCCCTTCACTCAGAGAGGGAAGGCTCTCAGGTGCACCCAGCCACAGTGGCAGCCTGTGAAGGCTGTCTGTCCTCTAGCTGTTCCGGGGCTTTGTCCGTCTCTGTGCTGGACTTCCAAAATGAATCCTTAACCACTTCACTTGGGATAACCTCTTTAGGTGGTCTTTGTACTTTGTTTTCAGAATGTGCGTCCAATTATCAGCCCCGGTGGAGACAGAATCAGAAAAGCTGATAAAACCAACAACAACAACGACAACAAAAAGACAAAAACAAAAAGATTCTATCTTCAGGTTTAAAGAAATGTCACACAATCACACCCCCCCATTCAAAATGTCAATACTTCATTACCTTTGTTTCTCATCTCCCCCTCCTTCCCTTCCTCTGCTTTTTCTCGTTTCCTAACTTTTTTTTTCCTTTGTAAACTGCAGTCAATAGTTTCTCCCTCCTAAACTCAGCAAAGGTTTCTAACAGCAGGGTATTCCCCTGTGACCACAGTATGGGATCAGTATAAGACCCAGAGGAGGTGGGAGTGGGGCTAAGCCTGAAACACTTCTGGAAGCTGTCGACAGACTTCCATTTAATGTCCTTTCTAACTAAACAAAATACATGCAAAGAAAAAAAAAAGAACAAGATTTGCATTCAAACTGCCTTGTACTTGGTTGGTCAGCTCCCTGCCACTGCCCCTGCCCCTGCTCCTGCCCTCACCCCTATTGTATAGCCCAAACTGTCCTCGAACTCAAGATCCTCTTGCCTCAGCCTCTGGATGCTGGAATTTCAGGGCTTTGCCACCACACCCAGCCTCTCTGCTCTCTGCCAGCTTGCAGCAGTTTCTCTGCCTTCTGTTTTTGAAGTGGCTAGGTGATCTGCGTAGCATGCCCTCCACTGTGGCTTGGAGCCTCGCAGACAGGTGCTGGGTTCTTCTGGTCACCCCATCTTGGAGAGGTGGCGAATGCAGGTCAGCTGTGCAGTCACATCTCCTTTTGGAAGGAATCATCAGTTGAGGAGACGGGGTGGTGGAGGAGACATGTTGATTCCCTTCTCCTCCAGCTAATTTATCTCATCATGAATTTCACTATTCACTGATTATTCTTGTGTGAAATAATCAATGGTTGTAATCGCATCACTGCTTCTGTGTTCAGTGGTGTCTGTCTACTGAACAGCCTCCCTCTGCTTCTTTAATTAATATCAACACAGACTATTAGAGTCTTTAGTCTATAGGTTAAAATATGCTACTATTGCTATGATTTTTATATTCAAACTATCTAAGATTTGATTAATGGGAACCTCTTCATGGCTTCTCTATCTTTTTTAAAAAACTAATATTTCGGGCTGGAAATGTGTCCCATTGGTAGAGTGTTCACCCAGTATACATGAAGCCCTGGGTTCCATCTCAAGCACAGCATAAACTAAGCATAGTGCATGATTGTAATCCTAGCATTTGGGAGGTAGAGGCAGGAGGACCAGAAGTTCAAAGTCATGCTCGGCTGGATTGAGAATTTGAGGCCAGCCTGGGCTATGTGCAACTCTCTCTGATGAACAAGCAAACCCACCACCCCCACCATCCCACCATCCCCACCATCCTCACCATTCCCACCATCCCCACCATCCCACCATCCTACCATCCCACCAACCC
>PVIU01010600.1:0-69210 GCA_004026605.1 Ondatra zibethicus | reverse complement strand
CACACACACACAGAGACAGAGAGAGAGAGAGACAGAGAGAGAGACAGAGAGAGAGAGAGAAGAAAAGACACCCTGTCTCCATGTGGTTCTGGGAAGGAGTATAGACTGGTTTGTCTCTCTGTTCCCTGTAGCTCCACCATGGGTGCGGTTAAATAAGTGATTACAGGCATGATGTATCCTCCATATGCGGGGGGGACGGGGACGGGGACGGGGACGGGGGACGGAGGGTGGGGGTGGAGAGGGGGGACAGGGCACGGGGCCAAAAAAATCTTAGCTGCCCTTACCAATTCTGCCACTAGATGGCGGCATGGCCCCACAGATGGATTCCTCTGGGGCAGTAAATGGTCAGGCGCTAGTGAAGGACAGGTGTTTTGGGATGGAGAGCCACTGCCAAAAAACAGAAGTCTTATAAGTACAGCCCAACTTTAACAAATTAATGCGCTGTGGACAAACAACTTTCTTGTAATTTTTTTTCTGTGTTTACACTCTGCCCATCCGTCCATTTCTTTTAATCTGTTATGTAGTGTAGTTCTGAAATAATACACGCATCTCTCGATTGCATAGCTCAGACATTTTCTTCTAAGCTCCAAGACTCTTTACTTCATTCATTCCTTTAACAATATGGTTTTCTCTTACCCTCTCTGAGGAGTGGATGGGGGTGGGGTGGGGGAAGGCGGGGGTGCAGGAGGAGGGGAGGGAGTGGGACTGGGCTAGTTATGTAAAATGAGAAAAGATCATTTAGCAAATTAAAACTTAATAAAAACAAACAAACAAAAACCAATAGGGCTTTCTTCCTTCCTCATTTAAGGGCTCCTTTTATTTACCGAGGGCCTGCTGTGTGCTGGGAATTTGTATAGAGTTCTCTTTATTTCTCACATCAACCTTGTGAAAGAATTGCTATTAGTCCAACTTTACAAATATGAAAACTGAGGTGGGGGGGTAATAAAGCAGTTGGTTCCAGAACAAGATAGCGGCAGAGATGGTTTGGACTCCCAGTCAATCGGCTTCACCTTCACCTGCCTCTCAGAGCCTTTCTCCACCTTGGTACTGTTGATAAGTAGGGCTGGATAACTCTTTGGTGAGGTGAATTCTCAGGGCAGTGGCTCTCAACCTTCCTAATGCTGAGACCCTTTAATACAGTTCCTCATAAAATTATTTTGTTGCTACTTCACAACTGTAATTTTTCTACTCTTATGAATCCTAATCTGATATGCAGGATCTCTGATATGCGACCCAGGTTGAGAACCACTCACCTCCCTTACCTATTTCTGCACTGCAGCGCTGTGCCTTCCTTTGTCTCTTAAATTGTAGGGATCTTACTAGAGCTGCACCCGTGTTGCAACCTTCCTTCCTTGCATCTAGTCTTTCCCATTCCCAATATAAAGCCTGCTCCCTTCCTCCTCCTTTCGTGTCCCATTAGAACCAACCCACTTTTCATATTCCTTGGGACTTGCACATAAAGCTCTAGCCGTGTTCTTTTTTGGCGGCTGAGGTGGGTGGGTGGGAGGTAGCAGTGAAATACAATGAGCCCTAGGCTTCTTTAAGTCTCAGACGCATCTCTACCTGCATCCTCAGCTGCTTGGAGATAGTTCAAATCATTCGCACTGGACCGCCCCTGAGAGCTCGTTGGGCCAGTCACAATCTTACTGCCAAGGCTCATGGGTGCTTCCGCATGGTTGGAGCAGAGCTACTACGTGCCGCAAGCATGGGCCAAGATGCTCCCGAGGCTGGAGCTTGGAGAAGGCAGGGAGGTGGAAGGGAGGGCAAAAGGGCCTGGAAAGCCAGCGTGGTTTGTCACGGTCAACACTCGAGGGCTAATATTTGCATACTATTTGCATATTGTTTTCATTAGCTGAAATTCATTCTTAAATTTTCCATATTCTGGGAGTATGTGATATACTACTCTAGTGATATAAGCAGTGCGTGCAAAGCTTCCTAGTGATTTTGCTGTTGTAAATCTATGTGTGTGTGTGTGTATGTGTGTGTGTGCATACTTGTGCATTGAACTTGGTGCCACGGCCTGTGCTCTGTGTATTTTCTGTTTGCTATGCTGGGGTTTAAATCTTTGGCATGTGAGCCAAGTGCTCTGCCACTGACCTAAGGCTTCTAGCAGCAACTGTGTATTTTCTTTATTGATCATTTAAATTGAAATTTCAAGAAGGTTTACTATGTTAATTAAATTAAGCATTTGACAATTTATGCAAATTCTTACTCTATTGTGGATCAACGCAAATATCAGCTGTAAAACTCATGGAAAACAGAACCGGGGCTGGGAAAATTGCTCAGTGGTCAAGAGTGCTTGCTCAGAGAATGAAGTTAGGATCCCAGAATCCATGGAGCAAACCAGGTGACCCCACAAACTCCTCTAACGTCATCTCCTAAGGAGCAAGGCCTGGAGGATTGCTGGGACTGGCTGGCTTCCAGTTCAGCTGCGAAACATGAGCCCAGTGAAAAGTTTCTGCACCCTGATAAACCTCTCCGCCGATGCAATCATCCGAATCAGACCAAATCAAACCAAATTAGAAAAAGCCCAGGTTTAATGGATACCAATGCTCCCGGTGGCCTTCCAGCCCCTCAGAGAGGAGACTGGGAAGGAAGAAAAATCACGTGTTTGTTCTCTGGGGGGCAGTTTAACACCCTGTGGGAGTGACCTTGAGCATCTCTGGGGGAGGGGTCATCATCTGGGGGGCTTTCTCAGAGGGAGGTGGAGTCTGGACTGAGGCAACTCCCAGGGGAGGGGGCTTGGGATGGAACTTCCACCCAAACACCCAGGTTCAGAAGGAGACCCTACCTCAAAGAAATAGGCTGACAGTGACAGGGGACCCCTCACCCCCACTGCCCTATTCTAGCCTCTGCATCTGACCAGGCATGTGAACATGCACACGTGTGTGTATAGTATGTGCATACAGACAAGTAAAAGAAGAACCAAACAAGGTTTAAAGTTAAATCAAGCAACAGTATCTGCCATATGGGCAAAATGATTTATAAAGGTGAAGCTGAAATTCAGGACCTGGACCATGAGCTGTCCGGGGTTCGTGGTGACTCTCACCTTTATGTGAGATAGAGGTAGCGCTCTGCCTACACGTAAGCTCAGAGGGGTTGGGGAATAATCTTTTGCATACTGTGAAGATGAGTCTTTGCCAAAGCGCCTTCTCATTGGTTAAATAAAGAGATGGATGGCCACTAGCTAGGCAGGAAAAGAGGTTAGGTGGGACTTCCGGGGACAGAGAGGCCCCTGAAGAAATGAAAGTTGGAGTCACCAGCCAGACACAAAGAAGGAAAGGAGGATGGGCAAAATGGAGATGGGGTAATGGGTGTGTGGAAAAAATGTAGATTAAAAGATATGGGTTCATTTACGATATAAGAGCTGGTTAGAAACAAGCCTAAGCTAAGACCAAGCTTTCATAATTTATAAGTATCTCTGTCATTTTTTTTTTTTTAGAGTCTGTCCTTACTGAAGTCTCTGTCATTTTTTTTTTGTGAACCGGCAGCCTAAAGAAAAATCTGTCTACACATAGGCAGATCCTGGGAACACTACTGAGCACAATTTTAACCAGAATAGATTGGTAGTTACCTCAGAGAGTGGAAGCATGCTCTTCAGAGGTGCACACAGACCAACGTTCCTCCCACCAGAACCTTTCTTTTTTGTTGTTGTTGTTAAAACAATTCAAATGGAAAATTAAAACCTTTATAAAAGTAGAAGAATAACTTATTAGACTCTGCCTATTGTTTAACTTTTATTGCCACCAGTAACCAAGTTTGTTCCTTACATCTCTCCTACTCTTCCTACCCCCTTATTTCCAAGCAAATCCCAGTCTTACAGTTTTGTCTGTAAATAATCTATTAGGCATCTCTAAAAGTTAAAAAAGACTCAAAAAAACTCAACACCATTTAAAATTTTTGTCTTTTATTTGTTCCTTCAAAAATAATCTATTTTCAAAACGTTATGTTTGTTTGCAGGCATGTATGCACCCCACGCAAGTCTGAAGCCTGTGGAGAACAGGGAAGGGCGTCAGCTACCCTGAGCTGAAGTTACGGATGGCTGTGAGGGGCTGTGTAGGAACTGAGAGCTAAACTCGGGTCCTCTGTAAGAGCAGCAAATGCTCTTAACTGCAGAGCCACCTCTCCAGCCCCTTGTATGTATGCATGTATGAAGTATGTATTTATGTAAGTATGTGTGTATGTACGTATATATGAATGTATTATGTATTTCATACATGTACACATGATCATATCCACCCAACTCCTCCTTTCTACTAACCCTGGAAACCCCCAACTTATCTCCCTCACACCTTCTCCCTTTTTGTTTCTCTTCTCTTCTCTTCTCTTCTCTTCTCTTCTCTTCTCTTCTCTTCTCTTTTCTTCTCTTCTCTTGAGACAGGGTTTCTTTGGGACAGCCTTGACTGTCCTGGAACTCCCTGTGTAGACCAGGCTGGCCTCAAACTCAGAGCTCCACCTGCCTCTGCCTCCTGAGTCCTGGGATTAAAGGTGTGCACCACCATCGCCCTTGTCCTCTACTTCTTTAAATTAAAAAAATTCTAATAACCCAGAGTCCAGTTTTGCAGCTTCTAGAACACTGGCTGGTCCCTTGATTGTGTGCGGGTTAAGTGTAACTGCCGTGAGCTAATGAGTGAAATCCTGAAGACTGAGTTTCACAGCACCCCTCCCTGTCCTCTGGCTGCTAAACTCTGCTCTTTTTTTCCCGAGCAATGGGCACATGACCACAGATGTCCCATATAGGCTTGGGCACTGACTGTCTCCTTATTCTCAGTATTTTGACGAGGTATGAGTCTTTACATGATCTTCCTATGGTAAAATGACCACTATTGAGAAGTGCACTAATCTATGGGTATATACACACAAATACACCATTTAACTTGCTTTTACGTGTCTGAGTGTTTTGCTTGCATCTGTGTCTGTGCACCATATATATGCCTTGTGCTGGGGAAGCAAGCAAGAAGAAGGCGTTAGATCTCCTGGGACAAGGGTTTTATATGCCTGTGAGATGCCATGTGGATGCTGGAAATCAAACCCAGGTCCTCTGGAAGAGCTGCTGGTGCTCTTAATCCCTGAGCTGTCTCTTAAACCAAATATAAGTATTTAGAAGACAGTTTGAGACCATATTAGCAGCTCCACCCTAGGCCTGTATTCTCCTGAGCTGTGGGCTCTTGATCAGGTTTACAGCAGCAGACATGACTTCCTTTCTGTGGAGGAAACCCCAGATCCATTCAGGAGGTGGTTTGTTATCATCCTCCATAACCTTCTGCCACTATTGCACCAGTGGGTACATCTAGCATGCCAAGTTGGGATTACAGTTGTAGGGTTCACTGCGGGGTAACACCATTGATACCATTGGTAACCTTCCTACCCAGGGGCCTTCCTGCACCTTACTGGCCAGTGGGGAGAAGTTTCAGGTTGACCCCCTCCCTTGATCTCTCTTATATCCTCCGAGCAAAGTGCCCAACACTCTTTTTACATCCAGATAACTTAATCACCACTAGCTGTCATCAGCTGTCAGTATGCAAACACCTTGTTAACTGTCTTACATTTTTTTCAAGTTTATTGGGTGCAGTGTTCAAAAAGATTGGTATCCTGTGATTGCTCAATATGGCTCTTAGCAGCTAAAAGTTAACTCTAAGTTCCATGGCTACCTTTATTTCTCTCTGCTTCCTCTCTCTGTGTTTCTCTCTTTGTTCTTGAATAAGCTATTTCTTTCTCAACTTTTTGCCGATTCCATAGCTATGGTGCTGCTTGATAAGCCTCTCTGTCTTCTAAGCTTCTTTTAAAGTCAGCCTAGGTCAGACCTCTCGCTCTGCTGCTCCATCACTTGCTCGCTTGCTCCACACACACTCCTCTCTCAGGACTACGTCATACCAGGTATATTGGAAGGTGCATAAGGTCCATTTTTTTTTTTTGGTGGGTATGTGATACTGGCACCTGAGTCTTTTGGAAGCAATCTTATTAGTTTATGAAGGTTTTCTTATTATCTAGTACCATTAAATATTTAAGATTTGTTTTGTACATTTCAGGCTTCAGAATTCCTTCTAATAGGAGTGATATTTTGAGATCTCATTCTGTGTGCGAGTGCTTCTTACTCTTGGATCAGTTATTATTGCTAGGCCTTTTGTGGACAGAACTAGAACTTGGAGCCTCTGCCAGAACAGCCAGTGCTCTTAACCACTGAGACATCTCTCCAGCTTTCTATATGACTTGTAACCACCATTTGGTCTTTTTTTTTGTTGTTGTTGTTGGTTTTTTAAGACAGGGTTTCTCTGTGTAGCCTTGGATGTCCTGGAGCTCACTATGTAGACCAGGATATTCTCAAACCTGAAGATCTGCGTCCTCTGCCTCCCAAGTGTTGGGATGAAAGACAGTGTGGCACCACTGCACATCAATTGGTCGTCATCATCTTCGTCTTCTCCTCCTCCTCTTTTTCCCAAATTTATTTTTATTTTATTTTATTTTAAATATTTATTTATTTATTATGTATACAATATTCTGTCTGTGTATATGCCTGCAGGCCAGAAGAGGACACCAGACCCCATTACAGATGGTTGTGAGCCACCATGTGGTTGCTGGGAATTGAACTCAGGACCTTTGGAGGAGCAGGCAATGCTCTTAACCTCTAAGCCATCTCTCCAGCCCCATCCAAATTTATTTTTATTTTATGTGTGTGAGTGTTTGTCTACCTCCTTGTGTGTGCACCATATGCCTTCAGCACCGTCAGAGGCCAGAAGAGGGTGTTGGATCACCTGAAACTGGAGTTACAGATGGTTATAAGCTGCCATGGGGGGTGCTGGGAACTGAACTCAGGTCCTCTGCCAGAGCAGCCAGTGATCTTAACTGCTGAGTCATCTCTCCATCATTTGTTCTAAACTTGAAAGTTAAATTATGCTTAATGTTTATTTTAATTTTTATTTTATTTTATGCTTAATGTTTGTTACTAGTACTTGTATAGCTATCTTCCTAGTTATATTTATGTTCTGAAACTAACTTTCTAGTGTATTCTTTAAGAAAGGATCGTAGTAAATATATTCCTAAGTTCTTGAACATTATTAAAAGTTTCTCTGTGGCCTTTCAATTTGAGGGTCAATTTAGATGGATATAAAATCTATATTCACACATTCTTGCGTGTTTTGGTGTAAGCATTGCTATCAAAAGTCTTACTTTCTTTCTCTTGTTGTTATTTTAGTCTCTCTGCTTTGATATTCCAACTGTAATGGTTAGGGTTTTTTTGATTCTTTTTTATTGATATTTATTGAGCTCTACATTTTTCTCTGCTCCCCTCCCTGCCTCTCCCCTCCCCCTTCAACCCTCCCCCAAGGTCCCCATGCACCCAATTTACTCAGGAGATCTTGTCTTTTTATACTTTCTACTTCCCATGTAGATTATATCTATGTAAGTCTCTCTTAGTGTCCGTATTGTTGTCTAAGTTCTCTGGGATTGTGGTTTGTAGGCTGGCTTTCTTTGCTTTATGTTTAAAAGACACCTATGAGTGAGTACATGTGATAATTATTTTTCTGTGTCTGGGTTACCTCACTCAAAATAACGTTTTCTAGTTCCGTCCATTTTTCTGCAAAATTCAAGCTGTTGTTATTTTTTTCTGCTGTGTAGTCCTCCATTGTGTAAATGTACTACATTTTTCTTATTCATTCTTTGATTGAGGGGCATTTAGGTTGTTTCCAGGTTCTGGTTATGACAAACAAAGCTGCTATGAACATAGTTGAGCACATGTCCTTGTGGCATGATTGAACATCCTTTGGATATATACCCAAAAGTGGTATTACTGGGTCTTGAGGAAGGTTTTTTCCTAATTTTCTGAGAAATCACCACACTGACATCGAAAGGGGCTGTACCAGCTTGCATTCCAACCAGCAATGCAGAAGTATTCACTTTTCCCCACAACCTCTCCAGCATAAGTGGTCATCAGTGTTTTTGATCTTGGCCATTCTTACTATTTGTGGCTATTGTAAAGGGTGTTGATTCTTTGATTTCTTCCCCAGCCCTTTTGTCATCTGTGTACAGGAGGGCTACTGATTTTTTTGAGTTAATCTTGTATCCTGCTACATTGCTGAAAGTGTTTATGAGTTGTAGAAGTTCCTTGGTAGAATTTTTGGAATCATTTATGTAAACTATCATATCATCAGCAAACAGTGAGAGTTTGACTTCTTCTTTTCCAATTTGTATCCCCTTGATCTCCCTTTAGTGTCTTATTGCTCTAGCTAGGACCTCAAAAACTATATTGAATAGGTATGGAGAGGGTGGACAACCTTGTCTTGTTTCTGATTTCAGTGGAATTGCTGGGAGTTTCTCTCCATTTAGTTTGATGTTGGCTGTTGGCTTGCTGTATATTGCCTTAATTATGTTTAGGTATGTTTCTTGTATCCCTGTTCTCTTCAAGACCTTTATCATGAAGGGATGGTGTATTTTGTCAAAAGCTTTTTCAGCATCTAATGAGATGATCATGTGGCTTTTAGTTTTCAACTTGTTTATATGGTGGATTACGTTGACAGATTTTCGTATGTTGAACCATCCCTGCATCTGTGGGATGAAGCTGACTTGGTCATGGTGGATGATGGTTCTGATGTGTTCTTGGATTCTATTTGCTAGTATTTTATTTAGCATTTTTGCATCAATGTTCAAGAGTGAGATTGGTCTGTAATTCTCTTTCTTAGTATTGTCTTTCTGTGGTTTGGGTATCAGGGTAATTGTAGCCGCATAAAAAGAGTTTGGCAATGTTCCCTCCGTTTCTATTATGTGGAATAATTTAAGGAGTATTGGTATTATTTCCTCTTTGAAAGTCTTGTAGAATTCTGAATTGAAACCATCTGGTCCTGGGCTTTTTTTGTTTGGGAGACTTTTGATGACTGTTTCTATTTCTTCAGCAGTTATAGGTCTATTTGATTTGCTTAAGTGGTCTTGATTTAATTTTGGTAAGTGATATTTATCCAGAAAGTTGTCCATTTCCTTTAAGTTTTCCAATCTTGTAGAGTACAGGTTTTCAAAATATGACCTGATGATCCTCTGTATTTCCTCCATGTCTGTCGTTATTTCCCCTTTTCATTTCTGATTTTGTTAATTTGGATATTCTCTCTCTGCCTTTTGGTTAGTTTGGATAAAGGTTTGTCTATTTTGTTGATGTTCTTGAAGAACTAGCTCTTTGTCTCATTGATTCTTTGTATTGTTTTCTTTGTTTCTATTTTGTTGATTTCAGCTCTCACTTTGATTATTTCCTACCATCTAGTTCTCTTGGGTGTGTTTTTTTCTTTTTGTTCTAAAGTTTTCAAATGTTCTGTTAATTCACTAGTGTGGTATTTTTCCAGCTTCTTTATGTAGGCATTTAGTGCTCTGAACTTTCCTCTTAACACTACTTTCATTGCATCCCATAAATTTGGGTATGTTTGTGCTCATTTTCATTGAATTTTAGGAAGTCTTTAATTTCCCCCTTTATTTCTCCCTTGACTCATTGATGATTCAGGTGAGCATTGTTTAATTTCCATGTGTTTGTGGGTTTTCTTGAATTGGTATTGCTGTTGACTTCTAGTTTTAAAGTATGGTTATCTGATAAGGTACATTGTGTTATTCCAATTTTTTTTTGTATTTGTTGAGGTTTGTTTTGTTACCGAGTGTGTGGTCAATATTTGAAAAGGTTCCATGAGGTGCTGAGAAGAAGGTATATTCTTTTCTGTTTGGATGAAATATTCTATAGATGTCTGTTAAGTCCATTTGAGTCATAACATTTGTTAGTTCTCTTATTTCTCTGTTCATTTTTTGTCTGATTGACCTGTCCAGTGGTGAGAGGGGAGTGTTGAAGTCTGCCACTATTAGTGTGTGGGGTTTAATATATGATTTAAGCTTTAGAAGTGTTTGTTTGACATATGATGGTGCCCTTGTATTTGGGGCATAGATGTTCGGTATTGAAATTTCCTCTTGATGAACTTTTTCTGTGACTAATATGAAATGTCCTTCTTTGTCTCTTTTGACTGATTTTAGCTTGAAGTCTATTTTGCTAGATATTAGGATAGCTACACCTGCTTTTTTCTTGGGTCCATTTGATTGGTATATTTTTCCCAATCTTTTACTGTGAGACGATGTCTGTCTTTGAGGTTGAGATGCATTTCTTGTATGCAGAAGAGGGATTTATTCTGTTCTCATATCCAATCTGTTAGCCTGTGCCTTTTTATGTGTGAGTTGAGTCCATTTACATTAAGGGATATTAATGACCAATGATTGCTATCTCCTTTTAACTTAATTTCCATTGTTGGTGATGTTAATTTGTGCATTTTTTTTCTTCTTTGGCATTTGCTGTAATGAGATCATCAATTGTCAGTGTTTTTGTTGGTGTTGCCATATTCCTTGGGTTGCAGTTTTTCTTCTAGTATTTTGTGTAGGCTGGGTTTGTGGCTAGGTATTGGTGAAATATAGATTTGTCATGGAATATCTTGTTTTGTCCTTCTATGGTGATCGACAGTTTTGCTGGGTATAGTATTCTGGGATGGCATCTGTGGTCTCTAATGTCTGCATAATGCTTGACCATGACCTTCTGGCTTTCATTGTCTCCACTGAGAAGTCAGGTGTAATTCTGATAGGTCTACCTTCATATGTTACTTGGCCTTTTTCCTTTTCAGGTCTTTTGTTTTTATTTTAAAGATTTATTTATGTATACAGTGTCCTGCCTGCATGAAAGAAGAGGGCACCAGATCTCATTGCAGATGGTTGTGAGTCACCATGTGGTTGCTGGGAATTGAACTCAGGATCTCTGGAAGAGCAGGCAGTGCTCTTAACCTCTGAGCCATCTCTCCAGCCCCTCCTTTTCAGGTCTTAATATTCTTTCTTTACTCTATATGTTTAGTGTTTTGATTATTATGTGGCGAGAGGACTTTTTTTTTGGGTCCAGTCTATTTGGTGTTTTGTAAGCTTCTTGTATCTTCATAGACATATCTTTCTTTAGGTAGGGAAAGTTTTCTTCTATGATTTTGTTAAATAAATTTTCTGTGCCTTTGAGTTGAACAACTTCTCCTTCTTCTATACCTATTATTTTAAGAGTTGGCCTTTTTATGTTCTCCCATATTTTATGGATATTTTAGGTTAAGGTTTTGTTAGAATTAATGTTTTCTTTAACTGATGAGTCTATTTCCTCTATTTTATCTTCAGCACTTGAGATTCTCTCTTCCATCTCTTGTACTCTGTTGTTCATACTTGCATTTGTGGTTCCTGATCTTTTTCTCATGATTTCTATTTCTATAATTCCTTCAGCTTGTGTTTTCTTTATTTTTTCTATCTCAGTTTTCAAGTCCTGAATAGTTTCTTTCATATGTTTCAGTTCTTTTTCTTGGTTTTCTTTAAGTGATTTGCTGATATCTTACAATTTTTTGTTTGTTTTTTCCTCCATTTCTTTAAGGTAACTTCTCATTTAACCTTTAAGCATTTCAAACATTCTCTTGAGGATATTTTTTAGATCATTTTCTTCTGGTTCATCCATATTTGATTGTTTAGGTCTTTATTTTGTGGGGTCTTTAGGTTTTACTGGTATTGTGTTGCTCTTTGTGGTGTAGCTTGTGATCTTACCTTTTCTACTCATCTTTTCCTCTAGTAGGTGTGCTTGGGGCTGTCTGAGAGTCTGTTGAATAATCTTCTAGGTGCCAGTGAATCCAAAGCTCAGATGGTTTTCCTGGTGGTACCATCAGTGTCACAGTTCTAGTTACCCTTTTGGTTATTACTGTTCCTGGAGGTAGCTCAGTGCTCCTGTGCTTTGGTCTGGTCCCTTGGAGTTTGCTGTCTCAGGCCTACTTTGGCCTAGGCTGCTGGCTTTGATCTGTTTCTGTAAATCTTGGTCTTGATCTCCTCTTACAGAAGTCCCTGGCTTGGAGTTGGACCTGTTGTGGTGCAGCTCACTGACTCTGGTTTTGGTCACTGGCTCAGTCCTGATCTGCCCATGTCCTGAGACTGGGTTTGCTCCTGGCTTCTGCTCCTGGTGGAGCTTGTTCTTTCTGTGTCTTAGCTAATTGGTTCAGTCCCACTCTGGTTCTGGTGGAGGTTGCAGACTCTGAGTCAGGTTGTTGGCTCAATCCTGGTCTGCCAGTGTCCCAGGACTGGGTTGTCTCCCAGGCCTGGATTTGCTCCTGGCTTCCGCTCCAGGTGGAGCTTGTTTCCTCTGGCTTTCTCTGTCCTAGGAGTCTTGTTCAGTTCCACTCCCATGGAATTTATTGCCCAAGGTGGAGTTCCTTGCCTCAGGGCAGCTTTGGCTTAGGTTACAGGCTTTGACCTGTATCTATAAATCCTGGTTTGGATTCCCTCCTGCAGAAGTCCCTGGGTTGGAGCTGGGCCTGGAAAGGTTTCTGGTTCTGGTCTAATGCCTAGGAGGTTCCAGGCCGGGTGTGCCCGATATTGCAGAGGATCTGCTTACTTCTTCAGAGGTCTCAGACTCGCACTGGGACCTGCAGGGGTTCCAGGTTCCTGCCTCTTCCCTTTGATGTCCCAACCCAATGCCAGAACCCACAGAGGACCTGGCTCAGACCTACTCTCTCTGAGGTCCCAGACTTGTGCCTGGCCCTGCCAAGATCTCTGGTTCCTGCCTTTTCCCTTGGAGGACCCAGGTTCACTCACGCCCAGGCTGATGGAGGTCCTGGCTCCAGCCTAGTTCCTGGGAGGTCCTAGACTCTTGGCCAGACCAACCAGGGTGTTGGCTTAGGTCTACTCCCTTGAAGGTCCCGGATTCACGTCCGGACCCTCAGCAGTCTCTGGCTCTGGTTCACTTGCTCAGCGGTTACTCCCTTGTACCTGTTCCGGTAGAGATTGTTGGTTCTGGATCTGGTCGCTGGGTCAATCCTGATTCACCCGTGTCCCGGGACTAGGTTTGCTCCTGGCTTCTGCTCCTGGTGGAGCTTGTTCTCTCTGTGTCTTAGGTAACTGGTTCAGTCCCACTCTGGTTCCGGTGGAGGTCGCAGACTCTGAGTCTGTAATGGTTAGTTTTTATCATCAACTTAACACTTACGTGGGAAAGGGGGGGTACCTCAGTCAAAGAATTGCATGTATCATATCTATGAGCAACTGGCTTGATTGATGGTTAATCTTAGAGGTCCCAGCCCACTGTGGCAGCACCATCTCTAAGCAGGCAGTCCTTCAGTACCTAAGAAAGCAAGTTCACCTCGAGGGATGGCTCAGCCATTAAAGGCTAGGCTGACAACCAAAAATACAAGAGTTTGCCTCCCAGCACCCACGGCTGTCCCTCCAGGTACCTTAAAAAAAAAAAAAGAAAGAAAGCTGATCATGAGCTTGTGAGAGCAAGCCAGTTATTAACATTCTTTAATGATTTTTGCTTCAGCTCCTGCCCTGATTTCCTTCCATGATGAACTGTGATGTGGAATTATTAGCTGAAAGGAACCCTTTCCTCCCCAGGTTGCTGCTGGTCATGATGTTTATCACAGCAACAGAAATCTAATTAGGATACCAACTACCCTTCTCTCTCTGTCTGTGCAGGTGTGTGTGTGAGAGAGAGTCAGAGAGAGAGAGAGAGAGAGAGATACTGGAGATTGAACCTAGAGCTTTGTACACTCTAGGGAAACAATCATTTTATCCCTAAGTTACAGCCTCAGCTCTCTTCTACTTTTAATTTTGAGACAAGATCTTAAAAGTTGTTCACAGTTTGGCCTTGAATGTACTCTGTAGCTAGGCAGGCCTTAAACTTGGGACTTCAGCTTCCCCTTCTAAGTACCTGGGAGTACAGGCTTTTGCCATTAATCCTGGCATATGTTCCTTTCTTTTGAAGTCAGAACACCTACACAAATTATTTTATATTCTTCTGCTTGGGGGAGTCTCTGTTTTCTTTCTAACTTATATTATTTATTCTATCATTTATTCATACCAGTATAGAATCCTGACTATTTGCATTTTTAGTTAATATAATTGCACTTTATTTTGTTACTCACATCATTGCAGATTGGGGTATTGGGAGCTTTTTCCGTTGGCTCTTGGATTCCTTTGATCTGTGCCCATCATCGTACATGTGAATAGCTTTCTTTACTCTCTGACCTCCCTGTCTTCTCTGGGTACCACTTCTTTACTGTTTAATTCCCTGCCTAGATTCCATAGCTGGGAATTCCCAGTGTACTCTTGTCTCTCCACTCTTTGACAAGTGAGTGTCGGAATCTTGGCCACCTTGACTTGTCCTTGTTCAGAGTGACAGTTGAGCTCTCAGTGTGACTTGGTAAGCTCCCACTCTCTGTGATGGCTGCTCTCTGCTGTTGCCTTATGCTCAGCCCTACTTCCTACACCCTTGGCAAGGGCAGTGGCTTCCCACTTACCCAAGAAAATGGAGAACAACAAGGGCTCATTTCCTAATTTCCCTCCTTTGTGCTCCAAAGAGACTGCCTCTTCTCTCTACCTCCCCACTCCAGTTCTTTCTCTTCTTGCTTTTCTTTTTTCTTTTTTTTTTTCTCATCTCAGAGAATATTTTTGTTTTCTTGCCTTTTTTTCTGGCCCAATCTCCCAGTTAGGTCAAATCATCAGGAGGATACTTTTTCTTGTCTCCTAGAACCTGGTCCATCAATGTTCTACTTTTGCATTTCCTCCTTCAATACTGCTTGTTTCTCCCTATCTGTGAGTATGCATCTTCCTCATCCTAAACACAAACACACATTTAAGCATTTGACAGGACCATGCAGATTCTGTTTCCCATTTCTTCTTTCTCTTTCCTGCCTCTGTTACACATCTGGAGAAAGCCAGTTTGCAACAGCTGGGTTTGCTATTGTCCCTCCCTCCTGATCACAAGCTTGTGACCTTTCTGGTCACCCAAAGAATTACAATGTCACTAGTCTTTCCTTCTTTATCTTTCCCACTTGTCATCTTCCTTCTGCCACTATAGTGGTGAAGCCTCCTCCTCCTGGCTCCTTTTTTCTCCCTACTGCTCTTTCTCGGTGACTCTCCTCCAAGGCTGCCAGGTGCAGCTGCCCACCCTCTGTTCTGCTTGCCACTACTTCCTCCCTGGGGAGAGCAGAATTGACCATCTGGCTTTAGCTGGATCCAGGTCTTTCCTGGACCTGAGAAGTCAGTCCTTTGCATATTCGACCCATGGATCAAAGGTGGGTTTTATCAACCTTTATTAAAGGAGGTTCCGGGGAGCAGAAACAGGTTCTGTATTCCAGTTCTCTGATGAAGAGAGCTAAGTTCAGGTCTTTCCCCTGAGTTTCACAATGCATTTCCATCTATTTCCTGGATGCTTTCCCAGAGCCTCAAGGCAACAGACCAAAGTAGAAATCATTTCTCCTGTCATTCCTGCTTTGCAGCGGACTCTGCCCTTCTCTGCTTCTCTCTCCCCAACTCTAAGGCTGGAACCTTGGGTACCATAGGCTGACAGAACACTCACTTTCAGCCTGGTCTCTCCCTTTTCTCTCTTGCACACCCAGTTGGTGGCACTGCCTTGCCTGTTCTCAAATGTACCCCCTCTTCCACACCCTCCCTGCTTTGCTTTGGCTCAGCCCCCAGCATTTGAAGGGTTGTATTTGACTCCTCATCATTCTGTTGTTCTCTAGATCTTTATGCTTCTTTTAATCCAAAGATCCCCAATTTTCCTTCTAAAATGCAAATGTCAAGATCTTCTTCCACTGGGAATGCCTCAGGGTGGTGACTGACACCTTCTGGCCTATGTTTCTCCAGGCTGGTCTAATGGCCCCATCTGTGATATCTATTAAACTGCAGACACCTAAGATGGCCTCAGAACCAGGGCATCTGTGTTTGGAAAATACTCCAGGTGAGTTCTGATTCCTGGTGGTGTTTGAGAACCATGGCTCTATGGTGTAACCCATGCCTTTTTTTTTTTTCTCAATACAGGGTTTCTCTGTGTAGCCCCGGCTGTCCTGGAACTTGCTTTGTAGACCAGGCTGGCCTCGAACTCAGAGATTCACCTGCCTCTGACTCCCGAGAGCTGGGATCAAAGGTGTGCACCACCACTGCCTGGCAGCCCATGCCTTTTATCTGGCTTATAACAGCCCCCTTCCCTCTGCTAGCTCTAGACACTTAGTTTCCATGGACTCTTGGCTACTAGATGATCAACCCCAAGTAGAACTCTACAAGGACTAAGGCCGGCTTCTTGTCCCCTGGAGATGCCTGGCCCTTTATTGTCTGTTGAGAGTCATCTGCCTGGCTCAGAGAAACTAAGACCCATAATGGTAAAACACAATATAAGACCGCAGAGCTAAACAGGGACAGGGCCGGAATCAAGCCCAGGCATATCTGATGTGGGTGTCTGAGCTCCTGAGCACCATAGCGTGCTGATTGTAGAGACTGATCCCTCCATAGCCAAGGCCCTCACTACTTCCCCTGTCTGTACCTGAGTTTCAGCTCTGTCTCCTCCTCCTGAGCCTTCTCACCAAGGGGTCCCTCCTTTTCTTTTATCTTCAATTTAAATGGACATCTGCTCTTCCTAGCTGTCCACAGACCAGGCCATTTCCTCCTTGCCCTCCTCCTGCTATCAAGCTGCAAAGGGGCCCAGTAATGGGAGGTGGGAGTGGAAGAGGTAGAGCCAGGAGGGAGAGGGAGAGGGAGGCAGAGAAGGATGGAGTGATGGAGTCTGAGCAGAGGGCCAGAGCCACGAGCCTTAATTTAGTCGCAGGGCCCCACGCTCAATTTAGCAGACACAAGGGCTCCGAATGGGGTCCCTGTGTGGCGGTGGGGCAATCAGTCCCTGCGGTTCCTTAGAAAGTATTAATTGCGGATGACAATGTGTAAACAGCGGGGAAGAATGGAGTGTGCAGGTGTGAGCTGCTGGGGCCAACCCCGGGATGTTTTCACACAAGCCAGTGAGCTGCAGCTCCACTCTGGTCCCTTCCCAGATTAGAGGCAGCAGTTGGGGAACTATTGAGGTGTTGGAGGCTGGGCCTGCAGAAGGGGCCTGAACAGTATGGGAGAGCCAGGGGGCCTGGGAGGTGGACTGTGGTGGGGTGGGGGTCCATGCCTGTTCACATGCTCACATGCTCCCCTCATGCTATGTGAACATGTGTGTTTTCTGGCTTTCTCTTGACAAGCCATGAGGTCTCCAAGATTCAAGGTTAGATAAAAGTCAAAAAGACAAATGAAGTCCTCAGGTCTGTATAGCATGGGGCAGAGCTGGGTCTGCTCTCCATGTGGGGCAAGAAAGCCAATGGATGGTGGAAGCTGAAGGGACCTGGTCTGCAGCCGAATTCTTCCTCAAGTGACCACATATTTGTTTGGGAAGGGCAGCACGTGCTGAGGTCCCCCGCTTGATGTGGGAGATAGGGAATTGCTCAGAGCCAAGTCTGGGATAATTGAGATATTTGAACATCTTTCAGGAGTTCAAAGCTCTGTTCTTTCCTTCCTTCCTTCCTTCCTTCCTTCCTTCCTTCCTTCCTTCCTTCCTTCCTTCCTTCCTTTCTTTTCAAGATAGGGCTTCTTCTCTGTCTGTCTGGGAACTTGATTCATAGACCAGGCTGGCCTCGAACTCACAGAGATCCCCCTGCCTCTGCCTCCTGAGTGCTGGGATTAAAGGTGTATGCCAAAGCTCTTTTTCAAAGCTGTCTCCACATAGAAAACAAAACAAAACAAAACAAAAAACCAAAAACTTGAAGCTCAGAATGTGGGAGAGGAGTGAACCCCCTGTTTGGTGCAGCTGACACACTCAGAGCACCCCTGGACTGAACTCTAGGATAATGAGTGCCAAAGAGGAAATTCCTAAAGGGGCGATGCTGTGGATGCTGTTCACTGTGTTCTTTTAAACATTGTTACTTTTATTAGTTTGCATATCTGTGCACCACCTGTATTCCTGGTGCCCAGGGAGGCCAGAAGAGGGCATTGATGCTGGGCATAAGAGCCTGGGCTCCCCATAAAGCTCTGGGCTGGCCTCATGTGCAGCTTCTTAGATTTTTCTTGACATCTCAGTCCTGTCATAACTCTCTGGGGACAGAGGCGATGTGTCCTGCCTGTCTCATAATCCTAGAACAGACTGAGCCCCAAGGAAATCCAGGTGCTGTAGGCAGCAGAGGGGTGGTGCTAACTGTTCTCAACTGCTGGTTGTCATTGGATTTCAGAGGAATGACCCCAGGCCTTGTACCACAGTACAAAGAACAGAGGAGGAACTCAAGGTGGAGGGCTTGAGGAAGTTTCAGAGAATCCAGCAAGGAGTGGAGGAGTCTGACCTCTGACTGGGGGCGGTGAGTGGGGTAGAGTTTTTGGACTTCAAGATTGGGTGTTATTGCAGAGGCCCAGGGTTGGGGGCACAACCTGAGGCCTTGGTGGTGTCCAGCGGCCACACGGTTGCCAGAACCCTTCCCACCTGAGTGGGCATTCCTTCCACCCAGAGCCGGGATGTCATACGGTCCTAAGCTGCTGCCTAAGGCCATGTCTGGGTCCATGGTCCAGCCGCAGCTGGGGTCTGTGTTGGTGTCTGTGGCCAGTACCATCTCAGGAGGCCTTAGGGATCATATGCGATGAGATCAGAGAGGTATACTGGGCTCGTCCCGCCCTACCCTGCTCTGGGAAAGCGGGCCTTTCTTGCTGGGCACTACAGCAAGAGAGCTGGCTGGCCCCACACTTGGGAGAGAGGCCTCCCACCCATCACCACAGGCAAGGATGAATCTACCCTGAAAGCCTGCATCTGGGGGAGCTGACTTCTCCGCCCAAGGTGGGTGACCCCAATGGCTCAATCTGACCTGACCTGCTAACATCCAGGTCCATAACTGGGCCTTGGGTTGACTAGCATCTATCCCATCTAGGTCCTTCTGGAGCTTGTGAAGGGACTGGTCCTGCAGAATGATACCTGCAAGATCTCCAAGACACAGGATACCCCAGAAGAGCTCCAGTGAGAATCCAGTGAGGATGGTGTACCAAGACCCAGAAGCCTTGAACCAGACCAGCGACTCATTGCCATGAGCAGTTGCCAGTCAAGCTAATAGGATAATGGGCTATACTATAGGACACACTGAAGCCTCTAGTGCCTTCAGGACAGATCAAGAGCTGATGGAGTCAGGAAAGAAGGAGAAGCAGAGATTTTTCTGTTTAGGATGTGGTTTTGGTTTATGCTTTGTGTGTGTGTGTGTGTGTGTGTTTATGTGTGTTCTTGTTTTTGTTTGTTTGCTTGCTTACTTTGTTTAGTTTTGTCTTGTGGGGGTGATGCAATAGGGATTGGGGGGAATATGGGGAGCTGGGAGGTGAGCAAAATTGGGATGCATGACAAGAAACCCCTAAAGATTCAATAAAGTAGTTTTGCTTTTTTTTTTTTTTTTTTTAAGGTTGGGTGTTTTGGTGGCTCTGAAGGCTAAATGGTGTCAGCTGCAGCTGTACTCCCAACAGAGAAGCAGCCTGAGAATCTGACTCACAGAAGACCATGAGTTAGATTCAGGACACCCTTCCGAAGATGACTGAGAACCCAAGGCTATAACGGTAAAGTATAAAGGCCACTGCAAGACTCAGGAGATGCCCTGAAAGAGCACCAGAATCAATGGCAGGTCACCATGTTTGCTCTCAGCCAAAAGCCCTGTGTCACAGTAGAGGTCCCAGTGGTGTTCTCCTGCTGGTGAGGGCGACCTCACTCTGGACACTTGCTGGGGCCACTGGCTCAGAAGGGGAAGAAACTCCTGAACAGTGTACTGATGCCATTTAAATAGCGATATCAAATCTGTGTTTCTTAAGCTTAGCCTGTTCAGTCCCCTTCCCTACTTTATTTTATTTTTACAGCAGTGGTCCTCAACCTTCCTAATGCTGTGACTCTTTAATACAATTTCTTATGTTGTGGCTGTGGTGACCTTCTCCCCCCAACCATTTTGTTGCTACTTCATAAACTGCAATTTTGCTACTGTTATGAATCATAATGTAAATATCTGATGTGCAGGGTATCTGATACATGACCCCCCCAAGGGGTTGCAACCTACAGGTTGAGAACTGTTGTTTTATAGGATGATTACTGGGCATTTTTATTACATAAAAGCATCCTCAGGGATGGGAGATGAAGGACCACAAGTCACTGATCATCCAGGCTGGGCTTTTTGGTTTTTGTTTTTAATTGTCTTTATTAAGCTATGCATTTTTCCCACTCCCCTTCCTTCCTCCCTTCTCTCCTTCCACCCTTCCCCCTGCTCTCCCCCCATGCTCCTAATTTACTCAGATTTTTTATAAGGTCCAAGTTTTTAACTTGAAGTAAAGTCAAAAACTTAAGTGAATAGTCAGGTGTGGGGACTCACACTGATCCCAGCACTTGGGAGACAGAGGCAGGAGGATCACTGTGAGTTCAAAGTCAGCCTGGTCTATATAACAAATTCCAGGCCAGCTGGGGCTATACAATGTGACTCTATCTCAAAACAAACAAAACAAAACAAAATCCAAAATGTTGAAGTTGGTGTCAGACATTTGTCGTTTTGACCCCCAGACTTGCTTTGAGTAACAGCCCTCAAGTTTTGTGTGTGTCCCCTTCTCCCTGGTCAGCCCCTGCCTCATAGCTGCAACAGAGGACAGATGTAAGCCAATTGGGACTTTTTGTTCCTTGGGTCCCAGGGACTGAGCATGTGTTCAGCCAGGAAAAGTGAGGCACAAGGATTTTTGGAAATGACTGCTCTGACCTGCTGACCTCTAACCGGAGAGGACACAGTGGTAGCCCTGCCACCATATCCTGTCATAAGCCTTGGATAAAGTAGAGTCAGGGGAGGACATTACCTGAATTTGAAGTCTGCTGATAACTGAAGAATCTGGCTATTTTTTCTTTTTTCCTTATGAAAAAAAGAAACGTTTTTATATTCAGTTATTTGTATGTGCATGTGTGTGTTGGGATAGGTGTGTGGCTGTGCATATGAGCACAGTACCTATGGAGGCCAGAGACCTTGGGTCTCCAAGGAGCTGGAGTTACAGGCAGTTGTGAGCAGCATGCTGGACCCTGAACTCAGACCTTCTGCCAGCACCATATGCCCACATAGGTTTTTCCTTTTTTCATATCTTTTAAATTTTAGCATAGTTTTAAGTTTACAGAGAGAACAAAGATAGTCCTCAGGTGTTCCGCACCTAGTTTCTCCCATTATTAATAATTAATTGTGCACACAGATAGTTCTCAGGCATTCCGCACCTAGTTTCTCCTGTTATTAATACAATTGTGCTGGGTATTGCTTCTTGTCACAACTAATACAGTGATGCTGGATATTATTATTAAATAAAGTCTATCTTTTATTTGAATTTTCTTCATTCCCTCCCTATGTCCTTTTCTTATATCAAGGTCCCCTTCAGGATACACACACAAAAAAAATCTATTCATCATGTATCTTTGTTAGGGTTTCTACTGCTGTGAAGAGACACCATGACTATAGCAACTCTTATAAAGGAAAACATTTAACTGGGGTGGCTCATTTACAGTTCAGAGGTTCAGCCCATTATCATCATGGTGGGACATGGTAGCATGTAGGCAGAGATGGGGCTGGAGAAGTAACAGAGTCCGTGCAAGCCATGGTCTGAGTGTCACACTGAATGAAGCTTTAGAGACCTCCAAGACCATCTCCACAGTGACACATTTCCTCCAACAAGGCCACACTCACTTCAACAAGCCACACCTTCTAATAGTGCCTCTCCTTTTGGGGACCATTTTTTCCAAACCACCACAATCATGCTTCTTTGGGTTCCTCTTGATTGTGGCAATTTCTAGGGCTTTCCTTATTTTTGATGACTATGATAGTGTTGATGAATGATGGCCAGAAATGTTGTAGAATGCTATTCAATTGAGGTTTGGGTGTTTCCCCCTCATAACTGGACTGGAGTTGAATATTTTTTAAAATTTATTTATTCATTATGTATACTATGTTCTGCCTGCATATATACCTGCATGCCAGAAGAGGGCGCCAGGTCTCATTACAGATGGTTGTGAGAATTGAACTCAGGACTTCTAGAAGAGCAGCCAGTGCTCTACCTCTGAGCCATCTCTATAGCCCTGGAGTTGAATATTATTGGAAGATGACCAGCAATATAAGGTGTCTACTTACCATATCACATTAACATGGCCTGTTGCTGCTGATATTGGCCTTGGCTACATGGCTCAGTTAGGATCTGTCATTTGTCCACTGTAGTGTTACTTTGCCTATGGCCTGTTCTTACTGTATTTTGGAAGGATCCCATTCTTAATGACAATGACCAGTTTTTAACCAATGTGTGTTTCCCTTTGAGGGTAAAGTAACTCCCTAAGTATTTGCTATGCTTCTGAATGGGAGATTTCTCTCTTTTGCAATATTATCTGTTTAGTTGTTTTTATATAAATAAGGACTTCTAGTTTTTTTTAATTTTATATTTGTGGTATTTTACTGGCATATTTATTTGTGCACCACATGCATGTCTAGTGCCTGTAAAGGCCAGAAGAGGGAGTCAGATCATCTGGAACTGGAGTTATGGATGGTTATGAGCTGTCATGTGGGTGATGGGAATCAAATCCAGGACCTCTGGAAGAGCAGACAGGGGTTCTTAACTGCTGAGCCTCCTCTCTAGCCCTTATCTATGTCTTATGTTTAAGACAGGATCTCACATATCCCAGGCTGTCCAAGAAGTCCCTGTGTAGTCAAGAAGGAACTCAATCAAATTCCTGATCCACCTACCCCTATCTCCCAGGGAATTCAGTTCATGGGATGCTGGGGGATGGGACCCAGGGCTGTGCGCGTGCTGGGTAAAGCACTCTACCAACTGAGTTTTGAGTCGCCACCCAATGCTGCATTGTTCTGTTGCTCAGATGATGGTTCCTCCTCTGAGCAATAGAAGATCTTGACGGTGCCCCTGTGATGTATTCCCACCAGCATAGTCATCTGGAGTTCACAGCTGACACGATCAATCAACCCCTTCTTGTTAGTTTGTGCTAAGAGTTCTGTCACTTACAACCAGAAGATTCTTAACATATTTTAAAAGAAGAGATGGTATTTGGTTGCATTACTTGTGAAAAACTGCACATTGCTCCCATTTCTCTGAAGTTAGAGCAGGTGTAGAAGAAGGCACAGATTCTTCCTCAGGTCATAGTGAGTCCTTTCCTGAGCTCTATAACAATTTCAGGAGCCTGGGAGCTGCGTACAGGTTAGTTTTAAGCCCATGGGTGCTGCAGGAGCTCCTTCCATTCCTTTAACCAATAGCTTTTAAGATACCAGCCCACTTGGGTATGGTCTCTTTTGCTTTAAAAAGCAGCAGTAGCCCTGCTCTCTCTCTCTTGCTTTCTGTACCACTTCCCCCTTCTTCTTTTTTTTTTTTAAACAAGAACGTGGTGCAGGACAATTGTCTATATTCTGTCAATTATGTTTTAAATAAACACTGATTGGCAAGTAGCCAGGTAGGAAGTATAGGTGGGACAACCAGACAGGAAGTAGAGATGGGTCAATGAGAACGGGAGAATTCTGGGAAGAGGGAAGCTCCCTCTGCAGTCCTGTCCAGCCACAGAAGAAGCATGATGTGATTGCCCCGCTGAATAAGGTACTGAGCCATGTGGCTAACATAGACAAGAATAATGGGCTAATATAAATTATAAGAGTTAAGAAGAAGCCTGAGCTAATGGGCCAATCAGTTTATAACTAATGTAGACCTCTGTGTGATTTCTTTGGAACTTAATGGTTGCGGGAACTGTGCAGGACAGAAAACCTCAGACAACAAATGGTGCCAACGTGTGGATGACTGTATCTACATAAAGTGTGACAGAGCTTGGCAAGTAATCCTAGACAGAAAAGAATAGAGTAAAGCATGGCTTCTTGGTAGCAGCAATTTCTTGGGTCTGTTCTGCTTGCTAGAGGCAAGCGCTCTCATTTAAGAGAAGCTTCCTGACTCAGCTTTAGCTGCAAAACCTTGCAGCTCTTTTAAGAGGTCTTGCTATAAAACACTTAAACGGTGTTGATGAAAAGCTGACTGCATACTTTTTTGGTTTTCAGGCGTAGCAGGAAAAAAGCTGTGCCATTTTAAAATGCTGGCTTTCTGGGCCATCCTGACAGCATAAACTCTGACTCTTTCAGGCAGGAGGTCCAGCTACAGAGCATTTGAGTGTAGTTTGTGAGCAGACTGCTGCAGCTTGCTTGATGGCAAGGACTTTGAAATGCCATAGAGTTGTGGCAATAAACATGGCTACAGCTGGTACCTCTGATAAGAGGCTGAAATCTCAGAAAACTAAGAAATGGGCTGGATCCAGCCATCAAAGACATGGCTTTAATTCTCTCCATGTTGCTTAGCAAATTAAAGACTCACATGGGTAGAAAAAGAGAGATATACAGTAAAGAGAGATTCAAAGACTAAGAAAACCTCTAAATGGTTTACACTGTGTTAAAAATACATGCAGGCTTGGGAGAGTAAATAAAAAGGCTAAAGTCCTTAAAATAAAAAAGAGAGTAGTTGGGTGTAGTAGCACACACTTTTAATACCAAAGCTTGGGGGGGCAGAGGCAGACAGACCTCTGTGAGTTCAAGGTGTGGTGGCACATGCCTTTAATCCTACACTTGGGAGACAGAGGCAGGCAGACCTCTGTGAATTCAAGGTGTGGTGGCACACACCTTTAATCCCAGCACTTGGGAGGCAGAAGCAGGTGGATCTCTGTGAGTTCAAGGACATCCTTGTCTATAGAGGGAGTTCCAGGATAGCCAAAGATACACAGAGAACCTGTCTCAAAAAGCCAAAAATTAAAAGTAAAAATAAAAGAAATAGAGATTAAAATAAAGCCATGTAAAGATGAAAAATACACAGAGAGTCTGGATAGTGTATGTTATTATGTTCTCTTTGAATTGTTTGAATGCTGAGGAAAGAGCAACAGCTGCTAAAAGATATTTATTTATAAATGCTGCTGAATTAATCCAAGATAGATATTCTGAAAATACCTTGACTTCAAAATTGAAGCCAAAAGGTATGTTACTTTGGAGAAGAGGATTTGCTTTTGTTTCAACAGGAAATGAGAGGCCGTGGATTCATTCTGAGTTAAGAAAAATCAGGTTTGATCAAGGAAGACCATCTGAGAAATCTCTGGTAGGAACAGATGGCCCAGATGTCAGATTTCTACATCCAGAACAGATTCAAGATGCTGCCTGAGATGATCAAGCCTCACAGGATACTCCTGTCAGGACTTGATCATAATTCTAAATTTTCTTTAGGTCCCCATAAGATTATCAATGCCCCCAACCAGTAGGAAGTAGCCTGGAAAACCACACCCACATTCCCAAAATATGGACTATGGATGATCTTGTTTAAAAAAAAAAAAAGAGGGGGAAGTGGTGCGGGACAATTGTCTATATTCTGTCAATTATGTTTTAAATAAACACTGATTGGCAAGTAGCCAGGTAGGAAGTATAGGTGGGACAACCAGACAGGAAGTAGAGGTGGGTCAATGAGAATGGGAGAATTCTGGGAAGAGGGAAGCTCCCTCTGCAGTCTGTCCAGCCACAGAAGAAGCATGATGTGATTGCCCTGCCGAATAAGGTATTGAGCCATGTTGCTAACATAGACAAGAATAATGAGCTAATATAAGTTATAAGAGTTAATAAGAAGCCTGAGCTAATGAGCCAATCAGTTTATAACTAATGCAGACTCTGTGTGATTTCTTTGGGACATAACAATTGTGGGAACCATGCAGGACAGAAAAACTCAGACAATACATGATCTTAGCAAGTCAGTTAGTCTCTAAGCTATAAATGAGGTGACATGGTAGGTGGTTCAGCAAATCAAGGTGCTTGCTGTGCAATTCTGGAGACCTGAGTTTGAGCCTGGGAACCCAAGGATAGGTCAAGGGAGAGAAGTGACTCTATAGTGTTGTCCTCTGACCTCCATACCCAAGTCACGCATGCATGCACTCCCCCCCCACATCATGAATACATGCTATAATAACCAATTCTGAAAAGAGATGACCATGTCGTTGTGATGCAATCTGGTGGCTAAGAAATGTTTACAATTATCTGGTGACTATAAATATTTCCCAAGTTAGAGATGTCAGATAAAACATATGGTACTCAGTTAATGAGGAGTTTCAAATAAGTAATGAAGAATTTATTTTTGTTTGTTCATTTATTTATTTATTATTTATTTTTGAGGCAGGGTCTCACTATGTAGCTTTGGCTGGCTAGGAACTCGCTATGTACACCAAGCTGGCCTGGAACTCATAGAGATCCCTCTGCTTCTATTCCCAGAATGCTGGGATTAGCTGCCATGCCTGACATAATAAAGAATTTTAAACATATCTTAAATATCACATGAGATTGTATTTTATACTAAAAATCTATTTTTTTTCCCCACAGACAGTTTATCGGGAAAACCAAAGCCAGTGAAAAGGTGGGAGAGGTCCTGTCTTAATGTCTTGTTGAAGCTGCTGCCGCCAGCAATGATAGGATCCAATGGCAAGGAGGGCCATGTAGAGCTTCTGGAGACTCCTACCTCTCGGACCATAGTCTCTTAACTCAAAGTCCAAGTATGAGAGAAGACCCACTCCAGGAGGGTGCTGAGGAAACAGCTCTACCCACCTTGTCCTCCTTCAAAGATCTCAGGAAGAAAGCCCAGTATACTTAGCTCTGATTGGCCAATCTAATTCTCAGTGAGAAGACCTGGGCAAAGGGCATTGCTGATGGGTATATTCAGACCTCAGGGATCTACATTATGAGCCAGTATTTGACATTAGAACATGATTCAAAACACTCAGGACAATTGACTCGTTGGCAGAAGCTGCACCCCAGCCAGATAACAGCTGTCCTGCCACACTCTGGCTAGAGATAGAAATCCTAGCAGACTGGGTGTGAATGCATGAGGAAACCTCTTGGTCTGGGGGGTGGTGGTAGCCCAGGCTCAGCTTGGACCCAGACCCTGGGCTTCTGTTTCTCACTACCCAATGTTATCAGTTCCTTTCCCCTTCCCCTTCCTCCTCCTCCTCCTCCTCCTCCTCCTCCTCTTCTTCTTCTTCTTCTTCTTCTTCTTCTTCTTCTTCTTCTTCTTCTTCTTCTTCTTCTTCTTCTTCTTCTTCTTCTTCTTCTTCTTCGAGACAGGGTTTCTCTGTGTAACAGCCCTAGCTGTCCTGGAACTTACTCTTTAGACCAGGATGGCCTCAAACTCACAGAGATCTGCCTCCTGAGTGCTGGTGCCATTTACCTCAACACTTTCTTCCCTCTCTGAGGTCCCTTAGGACATACACTTTCCAGGAAGGTGACTCTGCAACTCATTTTTATAGATAACAGAACCCAAGTCCTATAGTGTCCTGGGAAAAGGAAGACTTTGTGGTCAGACTGCCATGAGGCCAGTCCTTTGAGTGAGCATCTGATTCAGTTTTTATACCTAGTACCCTGGTGAATTGGTAATTCACAGATGTCATAATAACATTTTGCAGGGTCTAACATCTAGTGGGGACTTGGTCAGTGGCGGCTGCTAATGATGGCAGCACTGATCTGGACAAATAAATAGAAGGTCCCAAGAAGGTGAGGGAGGAGATTAATGGTTATGGGAAGGCAGCTTTTTCACTTCTACCCTGTCTCCCTTTATGAGCCAGAGGGAAAGCTGAGTTCAGAAGCAAAGGCTGTGCTGCAGGCAGGGATCTGGGAGGATGTTTCTGAGCATTCAGCAACTCCTCAGGACTAGGTAGGGATAACGGGCTTTGAAGGGTTAGTCCTGAGAGACGAGGCATTCCTGGGGGAGGCTCATCCTACTCTACAAGGCGGCCAGAGGGACTGGGAAACTTGACCAGTGCCACACTGTCAGTAAGTGTGATAGTATATTGTGTCCTGCCACATGCTCAGTACTGTGTGCAGCGTGGTTACTGCAGCCCTTTGAGGGTGGTGTGATAGGCTCTGTCATGCACCCTAGGATGCTGAGATTTGTATAGTTTACCCAAGGCTATAATTTTACAGGGGTCATGATTCAAATGTTCATTTCCATCTTGCAGGTGCCTGGTGGGTGTCAGGCAGAGGAGGAGGCCAGGATGACCTTTGCCCCCTGTCATAGTCTTAGAAAGTCTTGCAAGTGCCTGCCTCATGCCTTTGATTTGTAGTGGGGAACAGATTTAGATTCAGCTGTCAATTTGAGAAGCCACTTGAAGATTTTATTTATTTATTTTTTAAATAGTCCTCTAAACTGTGGCATTGGGGAGAAAGCAACTGCTACCACCTAAACAAATGGGGGCAACAACCTTAAAAACCACAGATAGAGGAATGGGTTAAATCAGTTGTGGTAAAGCCCATGATACTGTATGTTGCAGCTGTTTAAAAATATCACATTTTCAAAGACATTGAACATACAAAAACACCCTGATATAAATAAAGACAGGAGATAAAACCAGATACACAATGTGACTCCAATTATACAATGATAATTTTATTCATGCCTTCTAATGCTCAAAGAAGAGTAAAGGAAAATAGTCTGCAAAGCTGATGGCTTGCTTTGGGCTGTGACATTAAAGGCTATTTAAATTGTCTTAATTATTCTATTATGCACTTGCCAAATGTCTCACAGATCTGCCCCCTCTCAATTTTGGGGTTGAAAGCCATCAAGGTGGCTTCCAAACAAGCATTTTAAAGATGGGGAAACTGAGTTTCAGATCTGGGAAGGCGGCTAAAGCCAATAGTAGACCAGGTGTGTTTGCCCAGCTGGTCCAGGCCCATACAAAGGGATGCACGCGCCTCCCACAGGCACGAGGGAGCGGCGGTAGAAGAACATGGGGAACCCTCCCCCAGGGGCACAGCTGGAGCGAAGCGAGGTGTGTAAAGCGCCCCTCCCCGCCCCGCACTCGAGTGGAGGCTGGGTGGAAGCAAAGATTGGGGAACCTTTCAGAAATGGAAACCAGATGAGCCGTTCAAAGGGGAGCAAATTCTCCACGGCGCCCTCCTTTGTTGCGAGCGTGTGAGGCGGCGGCAGCTGTGCGCCTCGCCGCCAGCCCACGGCTCGATGGGGCGGACACGGATAACTGCATTAGATGCACTCAGCTCTTTTCAATAAAACGCCCTTGTTGGAGGCACAATAGGGAGAACGGGCAGCAACCCCAGGCCGGGCTGGGGGCACCCTGCCTCCCCCCGGAGAGCGGAGAGCACACTCATTTTTCAGACTCAGCTAATTGGTATTGGACCCGCTGTGCAGTTCCAAAGGAGAGGAGCGGGCTGCTCAAGTACACTGTCACAGGAAATGAAGCCGTCCATGTCCACCCGCGCTGTGGGTCTGCGGACGCAATCCAACCGTGATGCAGCTGGCATTGCAGAAGTCTCAGACGCCCTGGGGAAGACAAGGAGGCCTGTAAGGTTCTCCTAAGGGCGTCAGCCCCAAACACTGGGGAAAGAGGCAGGTGACAACTCCAGGTGTCAAACACAATTTCCGGTCTGAACTACTTGATGTGTGATGATCCAAGTGTTACGCCCTTTAAGTGTTTTTTTTTTTTTTTCTCCCTTGAGACAGGGTCTCTCTATACGGCCCTGACAGTCCTGAAACTCTCTCTGTAGAACAGGTTGGTTTTGAACTCAGAGATCTGCCTGCCTTTGCTTCCCGAGCGCTGCGATTAAAGTTGTGTGTCATCCGCTTGGCTTTGAGTGGGCTCTCTTTTTTTATTTTTATTTTTTTAAAGAATCTTTTACCATCCCCAGCACAGAGATTGCTTTAACTACAAGTGCAATGTTTACTCACCTTTGCACACGCGGAGACCCAGGCTGGAAAGGCTTGCTGAATTTGTACAGCTGCAGTTTGAACCCAGGTGCGTATGACTTGAAAGCTGGGTGTTTGGCACTGTTGACATTTTAGCTGGGATCATTCTTGTGAGGGCTGTCTTGTGGGTCTCAGGATGTTTGACAGCATCCCTGGCCTCTGCCCTTCAGGTGTGACCCCCAAACATGTGTTCAGACATTGTCTAAAGCCTCCTGGGTTGCCCCTGTGGAGAGCCACTGTTTTAAAGTGGTCCAGCCCGCTGCATTTGCTGGCAAGCAAGCCTTCTCTGGGCTCATTAATTTAATCTTTTTTTATTATTAATTTAATCTTTAGGGAAACTGTAGGATACCTCTTGGATCCCTTAACTATAGTCGTGGTTTGTAGTGTATATGGCAGAAGGGTGGTCAGAATTAGACAAGTCTAGATTTCATACCGAATCCAAAGCACAAAGCGTTTTAAATTGAGTGTCTATCAGCATTTTAAGGTCCACAACTGGGTCAAGAGTGGACACACAGTCCCTCCAACTGTCCCCTCATTTCTCTATACTGAGACTGTCCCAAGTAAGGCACATAGGCCAGCATTGGGCACTGGAAGAGCCTAAAACATGAGCGAAAATTCTGGTGAAGGCGGTATGAAGGAGCTGGACACTACCAGACAAAATAGAGCCTCACCTGGCACTGAAATCGGTAAGGAGAGGACCTCATTTGGGGCAGTCTGTCCCTGGTCCAGTATGCTGGAAATAACATGTAATTTGATTTTCATTTTTGACTGCAACTTGTGAGTGATCCCCATATTGCCACCCCCACTCCCCAACCTACTGTGGCCTTCTATGCCGTCACCTACTGAACAGTTCCATTCCCCAGGTCCCAACGCTTACAGGGGCCTCTCAAGAGCCAGCCCCAGGCTCCAGGGCCACACTGACCTGAGGCTTGCTTCAGTTCAACTGCTTTCTTTTCTCTTCCACAGTTGGGCTTCAGTGTATTCACCTTCTTTATTTCAGAATTCATGTTCCCATTCAGTCGATCTGACAGAAAGGCTGTCCACTCAAGGCACCTAAGGGAGGTCCTTTCCACTGGAAGGTGACAGATGCCAGGGATGGCCAGGATGTAGGCTTGTCATCAACACCCTCTGTTGGGCTTATGTCTGGGTGAAGGTGCTCAGAGGACTGATCCCTTCAAGTTGGGGAGGGCCTCAGGGAGAACAGGACAGGAACAGTGACAATACTCAGAGGGTGGAAGGTTAGGGTTTTCTTTTTGGGGGTATGAGGGTATCTCACAGATAAATGTACTCATGTGAGAAGCAAGCAGTACTTATGCAGATCTGCTTATGTTGACAGGTGACTGACAATCTGTTTAGTGTGTGCAAGTAAAGCTGGTTAGTGGGGCCGTGAGCAGCTCAGGGTAAGCTTTTCAGCTTAGCTTTTTTTGGAGTGGGGGGCTGGGGGTTGGTTGACCTGGGCTATGAGAATATGAGAATTGGCCTTTTTTTTTTTTTGAGACAGGATGTTTCGGGATATCTGTTCACATTGTAACATCCCAAGACTGTGTTAATAAAGTTAACCTTGAACCAGTGACTAGCTGACCGGAATTAGCCATAGCTAGGAATATGGATAGAGAAGATGAACAGGAAGGAGTAGGGAGGGACTTAGAGATTTTGAGGTCTTTTCGATCTGTGAAGTGTGGAGAGAAGGTCAGTTGGTCCCTCTTCTGTTGCTTCTTTGCTCTATCAGGTTTTCATCCCAATATCTGACTCTCCAGCTTTATCGGTGATAGATAAACACAGCATCAGGGTCTCTCTATGGAGCCCTGACTGTTCTGGAGTTGTAGCTGGCTGTGTAAACCAGGCTGGCCTTGAACTCACAGAGATCCTCCTGCCTCTGCCTCCTACATGCTGGGATTAAAGGTGTGCACTACCATGCCCCACCCCTTCACCAACACTCTTGATTTTTATAAATAATAAAACTCACCAACCCCACTCCTACCCAATCTTGTGAGCTCGGGTATAGTTTGGTTTTATGGCTACATTGTTGATGCTTTCATGCAATGTGTTCCCAACCTTCCTAAAGCCACAACCTTTTACTACAGTCCCTTATGTTGTGAGGATCCCAGTCATAAAATCACCTTCTTTTTTGCTCTTTCATAACTGTATTTTTGCTAATATTATGAATTGTAATGTAAACATTTTCAGAGATAGAGACTTGCCAAAGGAGTTGTGACCCATAGATTGAGAACCACAGCTTTTTTAATTAATTAATTTACTTTTTTGTTGATTGATTTTTATTGAGCTATACATTTTTCTCTGCTCCCCGCCTTCTTCTCCCCTTGCCTTTAATGTATCCTAGAACAGCATCAACGACTCAAGCTGCACAGGACTCCACACTGACTTGGCAAGGTCACAGACAAGGACTTTTTTCTTTTCCCAAAAACAGTAGCTTTGACTGTGTAGCCCTGGCTGTCCTGGAACTCACTCTGTAGACCAGAACTCACAGAGATCCGCCTGCTTCTATCTCCTAAGTGCTGGGATTGAAAGCATGCTCAGCAAAACTTTTTTTTAGAAAACAAAGCAAAACAAGGTTTCATTGTGTAACCCATTCTGGCCTTAAAGTCACTATCCTGGTCCAGTCTAAGCCTCATGAGTGCTGGAAGCACAGGTCTGTGCTGCTGTCCCTAGCAGAAGTTTTGGTAACTGAAGTTCATCCTCATCAGTCTCTCTTCCCCTAACACATCCATATATGTAAAAGCCTGTATATAGTGTACTCTGCAACACCACCGTTTTCCTCTCAAAAGCCCTTGGTTAGTTAGGTGGCTTCTGGATTCACCGCTTAGGCAAGAGTGCACGTTTGGTGGCCATGACTTCTGAAAGGGTCATTTCACGAAAGGAAGACACGAAAATAAGTGTGTGAGAATGTGTGTGCCCGCCATGTGCAACGGCTTTCTTTTTGTCCCTTTGAGTGTCTCCCCTCCCCTGGGTGGTTTCCATTTGCCCGCCTTTTGCTGAGATAATTCACACTCTCCGGCTTCATTAGCCACAGCCCCCTCCTGCCCTGGGACAAAAAAAAAATAGAACCAAACTGTTCAAAAGAACACATGGAGACCCCATTAATGATGGCCCTAATTGTGCCAATTCAAACCCGTCAATAACTCTAATTAGAACCTGTCTTATAGGAGGTGCTGAATGGGAACACAGCTGCTGCTCCAGACAATCCCCTCGCTGGGCGGGAGGAAAAGAGACTCTCTGTGAGAGAGTTTTGGTGTTGTTATGGAAAAGGTCAGCGAAGGAGGATTAAGACAGGGGCACAGTCAGAGTAAGAAACCTTGAAAAAAGTCTTGGGTGTCAGGTCACAGTTTGAAGTCAGAAGACCTTTAGCTTTTCCCCTTAGCTTCCCCCTCACTTCAGCGGAACACCTGCAAACTGACTGCAAGGAACCTAGGCCACCAGACACATGGACACCACAAGTTACTGAAACATCCGCAAGAAGAGGAGGAGAAACCCGGCCAAAAACTCAACTAGCAAAACGACACACCAAGCCAAGCCAAAACCAACCAACCAAACAAAAAACAAAACAAAACAAAACAAAACACCAGAGCTGCCCGCTGCCTCCAACTTTGTCTTTTAGGGTGCAGCTGCCCTTTGCTGGGCACTGTAACTAACTCTGCAATTACATTAATTGGTTGCATATTTGTTGACACTGAGGCAGAAGTCCTTGCCGTTGGGAGAGGCAGATTGCAGTTGCGTTATAACACTCTCCCGTTCCTCTCTGTCTGATTTTCAACCTCCTCATTTTGTTTTCCTGAATCCGAGGAAACGCTACGTCGGCACCCCCATTTCTGCAGAAGCTCTGACAGCTCCCCGTCAGACTCACACCGCATCTGTCGACTGCCCCTGGGCCTATTAACCAACTGAGCTGATAAGTTTTGTTTCACGATGGGAGAATTTGAGAAATGGATTTCTGGTACCACTTAAGAGTTTAATTTCTTCTGGAGGGTAGGAGTTTAATAAGCTTATTAATAAGCCTAGGATCAAGTGGGAATTGGGTTGATGGTTGCTTGGATCCCCAGACCTAGCTTGGATTTTGGAATTGCAGTCATCACTAGTGTTCCAGAGCCATGTGAGGATTAAGAAGCTCATGGGATGTTACTATACCCATAGATCTGTGCCTCGCACAGCCATCACCAGAGACCCACAACTGGACGATGTGCAGAGAATGAAAGTCTTTGGAACACTCAGTCCTAAATGGGATATCTCCATCAAATACCTCCCCGTTTAAGGCTAGGGGTGATGGATGACATAAAAGAAAACAGCATCTTCCAGGCACAACAGGACTGATGCACAGATGAACTCACAGACTATGACAGCACACACAAGACCCTTACAGGTCCAAGCTAGACGGGTGCCTGGCACTGAGAGGGAGAAGTAGACACAGGGTCCTACCCTTAACCAAGAAGCTATTTGCAATTGATACCTGGCAAGAAGAGAGAAAAAAACAACAAACACCCAGTTTTCTCCAATGCAGTGTCATCGGGTACATCAACCACACGGAGGTGGGGGTGGAGTGGGGGGCAGGCTTCACACCCAAGAGTAGTTGCCAACAGAAAATAAACTCCACATTTATTTATTTATTCATTTATTTATTTGTTGTGGGCTTTTCGTTTCATTTTGATTTGGTATTTCTGTCTTATTTTGTTGTTGTTTGCTTTGATTTTTGTTTTAGTGTTTTTTTTTTATTTTTGAGAGAAAGAAAACAAGAAGTTGGGTGGAGAGACAGATGGGGAGGATCTGTGAGGAGTCAGGTGAGGGGAGAATATGATCAAAATATATTGCATGACATTTTTTAATTGAGAAAAAAAAAGCTCATGTGAGTTGATATAAGTAAAGTTCATCCCTTGGCTTTCTCTGTGCAGCTGCATGGAGCTCAACCTTCGACATCCTGGCCTCTGGTTTCCTCACTGTGAGGCTAGGATACTGTTGTCCTGTAGGGTAGGGAAGGGTGGTGCTGGATCGATCTGCCAAAAGTCTGGCAAGTCTGGCCCCGACCCCCTCGCGCTCTGAAGCATTTTTCTACCAGATGGCGTCATGACTCTAACCCATATGATTTTCCATCTCCGTTTTCCTGTCACCAGAGGGCTTCCCTGTGGAGGACCATAGCTTTCCAGAATAGCAACTTCCCTCCTCACCATGTACCACTAACACCATTGTTTTCCTGGTTTATTTTTCTTTGTGGTATTCAGCACTCCTGATAAACTGTGTATGAGTTGATTTGTTATCTACTGTGCTGCTTGGTTGTTTTGTCAAATTGACACAAGCTAGAGTCATTTGGGAAGAGAGAGCTTCAACTGATGGAATTGCCCTCCATCAGACTAGCCCATTGTGGGTGGTGCCTGGGCAGGCAGTCCTGAGTTGTGTAAGAAGGCAGGCTGAACAAATGGGCAAAGCGAGCCTGTAAAAACAGTACTTCTCCATGGCCTCGGTATCAGTTCCTGCCTCCAGACCCCTGCTCTGAGCTCCTGCTCTGACTTTCCTTCTATGATGGAGTGTGACGTGGAAGTGTAAGAGAGAATAAACCCATTCCTCCCCAAGTTGCTTTTGGTCATGGAATTTCATCACAGCAATAGAAGGCTAAGGCATCTACTTTCCCCTCTTAGTCTCCGAGCTTTATGAACTTGTTTATAGCTTTAGAAACTTGTTTGTTCTGTTCTTTGCTGTGCTCACAGCACTCATGTTGTACCCCACATACAGATACTTGATGAGCATTTACTGAAAGAGTGGCTGGAAGGAGGGGCGGAGACACTTTTGCTCACTTGCTGAGAAGATAATGCCTGCTACTAAGTATTTGCCGTGCCGTGTTTCTAACCTAGGTCTCTAGAACAGTGAGCAACCTGTTAAGGTCATGATCTTTGGAGACAGGTGAATGTGGGGTTAAATCCTGGCTCTTCTGGAACAGTGTGGATTGGGGTAATCACCAAGAACCTCTGAGCATCACCTCCTTGCCTGGCAATAAGAATGCCCAATGCCTCATGGGACTAATGTGTGAATGAACACCATGCTTGTCTTAGGGATTTACAGCTGTGAAGAGACACCATGACCATGACAACTCTTATAAAGGAAAACAATTAACTAGGGCTGGCTTACAGTTCAGAGGTTTAGTCCATTATCATAATGGTGGGAAGCATGGTGGTGGAGAGGTAGCTGAGAGTCCTACATACAGATCGGCAGATAGCAGGAAGAGACACTGGGCCTGACTTGAGTATCCGAGACCTCAAAACTTGCCCCTAGTGATACACTTTCTCCAACACGGCCGGTCTACTCCAGCGAGGCCATATCTCCTAATAAGTGCCACTCCCTATGGGCTGATGGGGGCCATTTTTTACTCAAAACACCACAATGTTTGAAAGTGTTTTGAATAAGCCTTACTGACGGTGTGCAGGACAGATAGATTCCACAGCTATCACCATTATTGTTATAATTTTACCTTGATGTCAAGGCCCTTCCACCCACCCTTATCTAAGAGTGCATCCTGAGATAGCATGAAGTAGGTGGCGAAAGGGAGTGTAGGGCTTTATTTAAAAACTGCCCTCTTGGCGAAGCCCACTTTGGAAGGCAGGGGCGCTGCTTTGTGTGTTGCTCTGCTCTCTTGCTTTTGAAACTTGCACTTGGTCATCAGTCACACAGTCACGTAGACACAGGAGGATCACAAATTCCTCACCAACTTTATTCTCTCCAGCTTGAACAGCTGGAGGAGAAGGTCCCTGAATGGTATTTAGGTCATTGTCACCTCAGTGAGGAATCAGATTCCAAGGGCAGACTAAACACTGTCCCCTTAGAGGCAGAACAGATGAGTCAAGAGCGCACAAGTCTGAATCTTCTTCTCTGTTTTGCTCCATTGCTGACAGTGGACACACCTTCAGCCTCTCACCACGCCAAATGCTCGCTTTAGGCAAAGGGGCTGGAGGCTGAGCCGGCCATGTGTAGACTTCTGGCTCTTCTGGGATCTGTTTGTCTTGCCTGACGAGAGCTATTTATCTGTGTGGGTCCTGTATTTAATAACATCTATGACTGCAGACATATGTATACATGCATATGTGCATTTTAGGGAACACATGATATAACAGTAGCTGTTCTTTGCTTTTGGAGAATAAAACAAAATGAGATTTTGAGTGATCTAAATGTCAGCTTCAAGTTCTGGCTTTGACATGGAATGGTTTTGTGACTTCCTTTCCACAGGAGTAATTGGTGAGATGAGAAAGAACAGGGAAAGGGACAGATTTTTTGGTAGGGAGAGACTAGTGGGTGTGGAGAGTGTTTGTGCAGAAGACAGAGCAATAAAGGACAGTGACAGGGGCAAGGTCCCCACATGCTCTGGCCTACTTCATACAACCATACCAACTGCTGCTCGCCCAGATGCACAGCCCTTCACAGTGTGCAGTCTGTGTAAGGCGTCCCCAGATGGAGCGAAGTGTCAAGAAAGATCCCATCTAGGGATATATTGGAGAAACAAAGAGCTTTATTGACAAAGAGCCTCTAAGTGGTGACCACCATAGGGTAGCCTCCAGATTGTCCTCAGGGTGGACGGGACAAGACTAGGAAGACTTCTGTTTCTGTCTGAAGTCTACCTACAGCGATGAAATTGCTTATTAATGATTAATCGGAGTGGCTCTTACTGCCTCTTCTAGCCCATACATCAGATAGTGCACGCACAATGTGAGCGTAGGTAGCAGCAGAAGGACCAGGAGGGCTCGCGTGGCCCACCTGAGTGTGTGATGTGACAAGTCACAGTGCAGCTGTGCTTATTGGTGTCTTATTCAGACTTACCCAATGTCTATCCTCACAAGATGGATAATGGAACAAGGTTCTTGAAAAAAAACTTTAAACAAATAAATATTAAAATTGCAAAATAATATCAAATCATACCAGTGGTTGAGCAGATATTTTTCTAATGTCTCTTATGACCTTTCCTTTTTCTACAGCATGAGGTAAAAACAACAACCTGGTGAAAACAGAGGAGGGACTCAAACAAATTAAAATGACTGTGTGTGTGAGCATGGTGTGTGAGGGTGTGAGTGTGTGTGAGTATGGTGTGTGAGGGTGTGAGTGTGTGTGAGTATGGTGTGTGAGGGTGTGAATGTATAAGTGTGTATGAGGGTGTGAGTGTGTGTGAGGGTGTGAACATGGTGTGTGAGGGTGTAAGTGTGTGTAAGAGAGTAAGGGTGTGAGTGTGTGAGTGTGTATGAGGGTGTGAACATGGTGTGTGAGGGTGTGAGTGTGTGTAAGAGAGTAAGGGTGTGAGTGTGTGTGCGAGTGTGTATGAGGGTGTGAGCATGGTGTGTGAGAGTATGAGTGTGTGAGTGTGTGTGAGATGGTGTGTGAGAGTGTGTGAAGGTGTGAGTGTGTGTGAGGGTGTGAGCATGGTGTGTGAGAGTATGAGTGTGTGAGTGTGTATGAGATGGTGTGTGAGAGTGTGTGAAGGTGTGAGTGTGTGTGAGTATGGTGTGTGAGTATGGTGTGTGAAGGTGTGAGTGTGTGTGAGTGTGTGAGTGTGAGTTATCAGTATTTGAAGCCAGGACATTCTACTGTTGAGCTACACCCTCAGCAAAATGATCTTGGAGTCTTCTTGGAACAGATTTACTGCAATGATGATCATTACTGATGGATCTTCTCCTAAGTATTTTGCCTTGAACTGTCACCAAGGGAACACTGAAGCCACCATGGTTAATCAAACACATTTTTTTGTTTTTGAGACAGGGTTTCATGATCTCAGGTTGGATTCAGATTTGCTAAGACCAGCTGACCTGCTTCTGCCTCCAAAGTGCTAAGAGTAAAAGTGTCACTGTGCCTACTAAACCACAGAGCCAGCTCCTATCCTGTGACATCTTCTATATATTCTTCATGTACTATGCCCAGAGTTTCTACCAGGGTGAGATTTTTGCTTGTTTTTACTAGTGACATAGCACCTTCCTGCCCCAAAACATTTACTAGTGTGCACAAAAATCGTTTACAATGTTGGTATTCTCCCCCCGCCTGCATTTTAGCAGTGTCTGTCTGGCCCGGATTTACTCTGGTTAAGTATTAGTCATCTAAAGAATGAAGGCTTTTACTGGAAGATCTCAAGTTCAAGGCCAGCCTGTGCTCTTTATCAAAACACAGTGAAAACAAAACAAATGCCATCGATAATAACAAATCAACAACGAAACCCAGAGCTTACTCACCACTAATAACTAATGCATGGACTACATTTTATTTGCATCTCTTAAAGACTTTCAGAGCTCTTATTCTGTGTAGCTCTTAGCAGGCAGTGAATATTCTGGTATTGAAAATAAAATTTCGCTAAATATCCCATTCATCAGTGTTTTACACAATCAAATTGTTCTTCCTGTGATTAAAGGAGAGAGAGAAACGTTTGCTGGAGCCTAGAATATGGATGGAGCAAGGAGGAGGCCCTGCTAAGCCTGCGCTGGAGGGAAGATGGGGAGAAGTAAGCAGACAGGGAGTAACATGGATGGAGAGGGGAGGCCTCCCAACGGAGTCCAGGGAGGGAGTAGGGAAGAGGAAAGAACATGGAGGTGAGCAGGAAGAGATAGGGCGGGTGGAGGGGTACATGGTGGGAGGAAGGGCTGTCGGTTCACCCCACTCCCTGCTACTATTAATACAATTAAAGTGTTGAAAATCAGATCTCATGTGGAGCTATGAACATGAATTTTTCATTACAGCATTGGGGGCAGGGAGGGGATGGAGTGGACAGGGAGAGCAGCAGCAGGGAGACATGTAGTCATGAGAGAGGCAGAAGGCCTCTAAGCCTTACCTAGACCACAGGGCTGATTGATACTACTGGCCAGGCCCATTCTTCTGGGGTACACCAGAAGCTCTGGCCTCTTTCTGCATGGGCCTCTGCCCTCTTTAATTTTCTTTAGTCCTTGGCAAACCGTGTTTCATTGGTGGGGTGCTTGGCAGGAAGGTCCCTTGTGCTGCCTCAGAAAGGCCAGTTCTGTTGTCCACACTGTGAGGACAGTGGGCTCAGAAGGCAGGAGAACAGAGACATCGGTGCTGGGACCATATGTCCAACACCCATTTGCTTAGAAACTTGAAGTGAAAAAATCAGCTGAAGAGCTCCAGGCATTCGGGCACAGCCCCGTTGTCAGCTAAGCCTGCCCTTCCAGGGTGCACCCTCCCTACCCAGTTCAGTCTTGAGAAACTCAAGGTGTCTTGGCCGATGCTAACTGTGGGGTCTCCAAGGCGGAGTGACAGGGCAGTGAGACAGACATCCTGGGGTAGGTGAGACAGACGGTGGACAAACCTGCTCCTTTCCAATGGTGTTAAATAGAGTAGAGGCTGCGGCCAGCAACATACTGCTTATCTGCTTTGTAGCCTCCCCTCAAGGTCTCTGATCAAAAAGCTAGTCGCCGGCAAGTTAGGCCCAGTCTTTCAGTTAGCAGGTAGGCCTGGGGTGAAAACTTAGACTGTACCCCTCCTTCTGTTTTTCCTCCCTCAGGACTTCCTCCGGGATTAGGTTTGTTGTGTGGTCAATGAATTTGTTTAGATTGGAAAAAAGGGCACGTTTCACCTCTTGCAATACTGGGGAGGGGCTCGTCCCCCTGTGGCTTTGTCTGCCACCCCTCCCCCAGCTGATTGCATGCCGGACTTGAGAAACTGAGTGAGGGACAGGGTCTCATGGATGGCCCTCTCCCATATAGCCTTCCCTGGGCAGCCTATTTTCTGGAAGCGGGCCTCCCCCACCCCTGCCGACCAACCGACCAAGCGACCGCCTGGGGTTTAATCTCTGCCAGGCCCCCTTGCTCTGGGCTGCTGGTGTGTGGTCCTGCACGCTGATGAACCTCAGCAGCTGGAATCAGTGAAGAGGGGAGCAGGGACCCAACCCTGGCACTTCTCAAAACAAAATGAATGACTCCAGTTTCAATCAGTTTATGGCAGAGGCTGGAGAATTATATATTTTTAGGGGTGGGGGTGGGGTGGCCATGCTGTGTAGCTGAGGCTGGCTTGGAACTTACAGTCTTCCTACGGCAGTGCTTGCTTTTAGGTGTGGGTAAAGTAAGTCCCTTCCGAGGTTTCTGCAGAAGGATTTGTGTCAGTCCTTTATGAGGATGGCGGTAGCTGGACCCAGGGCGGGAGACCAGACTTAACAGGCACAAATAGAGATTGGGCAGCTACTAGCTTCCTCTGCCATGGAGTCAGGGCCAGGTACCCCCTCTTCTATCAGAATCCAGAGGAGTTGCAGCTTTGGGGCCCATGGCCTATTCTATCCTCCATGACATTGTGAAGTTGCTGTTGACAGGCCTTCCACAGCAGAGGAATCCCCTTGTAAAGCTGGGCACTCGGCCCCATCTCCCCAGCTCTTCCCTGTCTTCAGATACGCTGCTGTCTTAGAATCTGTGGTCATGTCACAGATAGTGTAGGGTACAAGGGTAAGTCAGGTCTCTGGCCTAGGATGGCCAGAGTTAAACACTGGAGGAAAAAAAAAAGTAAAAACACCGGAGATTCAGTTTGGTTTGGATTTCAGATAAATGAGGCAATGTTTTTCAGCCTAAGTGTGTGTCACGCTATAAAAGAGAGTTAGCTGGTTCTTATGAGGAACTCCCACTGGTGTCTCTCTGTTGAGATGACATTCAGAGAGTTGCCTCTGACCTGCAACTCTCCACTGGCCCGCTTTCTTGGTCAGTTGTTTTATTGTCACCGTGGCCATATTCCTGAGAGAACCAACTCGGAGGGAGAAATGGTTTATTTTCCTCATGGTTTCAGTCATGTGTGTGTATGTGGTGGGGGCGGCAGAGCAGAGCTTACAGCATGATGGCGGGCAGGTTGGTGATGGATGGGTGAGGGAGGGGGAAAGGAGGGAGACAGACATACAGAAAGACAGAGAGACAGAGACATGGAGATACAGAGACACAGGGACAGGGAGACACAGACACATAAACAAACACACACACAGAGACAGACAGAGAAAGAATGCACATGAGGCTTGACTATCTCCTTTATTGCTTTTGATTTCATCCTGGCTCTGTGGGCTGACGTGGCCTGTGGGTCTGCCACCCTTAGTTCATGCTCTCTGGAAATGGCCTCACCTCTAGATTTGCTTAATTAATCTCCTGAGGGCTTAACCATCCACTCAAATTGACATTCGCTGCAGTTCCAGGCTGCCCTTTCTCCTCCTGTCTCTTTCAAGTTCTCTCTTTTTCTTTGGAGCATTTCCTGTCATCTTGAGATCTGCACTCCTTCACATTTCTGTCTTCCTACACCCCTCCCCCACATTCGCTGAGTTATTTTCTACTTGACAACTTTCTTCTTGTTCATCTATTTATAGATCCTGGATGGGTTCAGGTTCAGTCTTCTGAAAGCTGAAGGCAACTGCAGAGATAGCTGCTGAAGGCCATGGGGATGGTAGCTTCTGAAGGCCACGGGGATGGTAGCTTCTGAAGGCCACGGGGATGGTAGCTGCTGAAGGCCATGGGGATGGTACCTGCTGAAGGCCATGGGGATGGTACCTACTGAAGGCCATGGGGATGGTACCTACTGAAGGCCATGGGGATGGTACCTACTGAAGGCCATGGGGATGGTACCTACTGAAGGCCATGGGGATGGTACCTACTGAAGGCCACGGGGATGGTAGCTGCTGAAGGCCATGGGGATGGTACCTATTGAAGGTGATGGGGGTGGTACCTGCTGAAGGTGATGGGGGTGGTACCTACAATTTGACATTCTTCTCCCAGCTGTGCTCCAGGAACTGTTATTTGCTTCACTGATGTCAATAATTTACCCTTTGTAAGTATAAGGATGATAATTTTTATTGTATGAAAATGTGTAACTTCTAATTTGCTATTTCAACTGTTTTCTGGAATGCAGCTCAATGGTATTCAGTAAGTTTTCACTCTGCAATCATCACCCTCCTTCTGAACTTCTTCATCTTCTCAAATGGAAACTCTAGACCCACGAAACCTAGTCCCCTTTTTCTCCAGGCTCTGGCAGCCACCGTTCTGCTTCCTGGCATTTCACAGGCGTAGTCAATGGATTTTTAGAGTCCTTTTTGTTCTGAGTCAAGGTTTAATCACGTTGTTACATGTGCTGTAAACTCCTTCCCTTTAAAGGCTGAAGCACATCCATTGCATGCAGAGACCACATTTTGCTTCTCCATTCACCCTCCCGCCCCATTGGATCTTTGGATGATTTCCACCCTTTCTCTGGAGAATGTGAATGAAGTCCCTACGCACTGTAGGGTACATATAGTGATTTGAGCCCCCGCCTTCATTTCTGCTGGGTAGATAGACAGCAGGGAAATTACTGGATCATATGGTAATTCTGTGTTTGAGTTTTCGGAGGTGGTGCCATGCTGTTTTTCTTAGCTACTGTATCATTTTACATGTTCATCAGCAACACACGAGAGTTCCCCTCTCTCCATACCCTTGCCAACATTCTATCCACCCTTGGATGATAGCCATCTATGGTAGGTAGAAAGAAGGAAGGCACTTTTAATTACTGTTTTCACATGTGAAATCTGAGGCTCAGGAAGGTGGAATGACTCGTCCAGCATCAGCCAGCTAGTCCAGGGATGGTATTGGAATCAAAGGCTTGCCAAACTCCCAAACTGGAACTCTTAACTGTTATGTCCCATTTCCTGTCTGGAACACAATTATCCAAGCACAAACTTTTCCTGTCTTTGGGCAGATGTCTAATTGCACAGGGCATCTGGTAAAGGAACGAATGTAAGAACAAAACACTTCTGAGGAGTTTTTGTGTATTCTTATTGAAGCTGTACCTCGCACATGGGAAAACAGTGATGGTGGATAATTTCCCTTTAATTTACATTTCCTTCTAATAATTAAAAAAATAGTCTGTTCAGCTGGGCCACTCTGCAATTCTCTACCTTAATGTCACATGACCTTTTTAATGGCCTGTAGCTGCATCCGGGCAAGGCTTTGACCTTGGGAGTACGAAGAGAGGCTAGTGAACCTGAAGAATAGTGAGGATACTGGATAATTTGTCATCTATTCTGGTTCCTGTTGTGTGAGGACTAGTCTTACCTTCCAGGTATTTCTGAGATGTCCTATGCATAGGGTGACACATTTGTGCCACCAGGCACAGAGGAGACTTCTTGGGCTGAGAAGTGAATAAGATATGAACAGTGTCTTCTCAGGTCACCTGATTGATATTCTTTCTCCTAATTCTTCCATTAGTTGTGTTAATGCCATCAGGGTCCACTGGGGATTCAATCAGTGGGTTTTTTTTTTGAGACAGTGTTTTTCTGTGGCACAGGCTGACCTTGAACTTGTAACCAAGGATGTCCTTGAACTTCTACTCCTCTTACTTCTACATCCCCAGTTCTGGGATTGCAGTTGTTGGCCACTGTTTAGTGTATGGGGTGCTGGGAGCCAAACCCAAGGCTTCAGGCGTGTCGGCAAAGCTCGCTGCCAACTGAGCTACATCCTCAACATCGCAGCTGATTTAAAAAAAACACTTCTAGCATTTAATTAACTTTAAAAGTATTTATTTTTATTATTTTAAATTATGTGTCTGTGTTGTGGGTATGTGTATAAAAATGCTGGTGCCCACAGATTTTAGTACATGTTCTTAGCCACTGAGCTGTCTCTCCAGCCGACATCTAATTAACCTTTAATTTTGATATTGCTTGACTTTTACCTTTAGATCTCTTCCAAAGCACAGCGGTAAGCTTTACTTATTTTCAAAAGAAGATAAAACCCATCCTGTCTTGGATCATGACATTTATGTGGTACTTGGTACGGGCGGACAATTTGACAGGATCTAGAAGGACCTAGGAGACAAGCTTCTGGGCGTGCCTGGGAGAGAGTTCCTAAACTGGGTTAACCGAGATGGGTATACATCCTCCCTAAATGTGGGCAGCATCATTTCATGACTGCGTAAGGAGAAAGCAAGTGGAGGACTGGCATGCATGGCTTTCTGCTTCCTGACCAGGCACCTTACTCTCCTGCCTTTCCTGCCACAATTGACTGTGTCCCCTCCAACTGTGAGTCAAAATAGACCTGTCCTTTGTCAATTTGTTTTTGCTGGGTGCTTGTTCACAGCTATGAGAAAATGAATGCAATGCCGAGTCATTTCTTACTATCTGAGACTTTACACATGGAATCTTAGTGTCTTACTCTTCCTATGTCTTAACACACTTAGTTGTCATTTAAAATCATTTTCTTTACTCCTCAGTTATTTCCAAGGATGCCAAGAATGCCTAAAATGAGAAAAGGGAAAGAATGATAAAATCACCTAAAATGTAACGAATGTACTTTGTCATTAGAGTTTATATCATCTTTCAATTGTTCACTGTATTGTCTAAAATGTTATATTCCTTTTAAAGCAAATATTCAATAAGGCCAGATCTGCTTTTTGGCTTTCATTATACACAGTTGAGAAATTTGAATTTTTTATTTTCTTCCTGTTATGGGAAAAAGAGGACAATTCCTAGAGGAGAGATTTATGTAAATATTAGGTGAACAATAGATGAATTCAGAGACAAGAGCTTAGATGAGAGAAGAAATAATTGATTATCCAAGTGGACAGTCTAGATGATCCTCTCAGAGTCAAGAATAATGAATGAAGATTGTATTTTTAAGGACAGAAGAAATAAGAAGTCGTCATCGAGTTTGCTCCCTAGAGAGGCAAGCCCTGTTGTGTAAAGTTTGCGCACAAGAGCACGACCAGGAGAGGCAGAGAAGTGAATCTCCAGATGTTCACTGGCCAGATAACCTGGCATCCACATCAGGAAAACAACAAAGAGACCCTGCTTCAAAAAGGATGGAAAGCGTGGTCAGTGGTACACGCGTGCTGCATCCACACACACTAAATAACAGTAATTATGCGTTGGCCAGGTTTTAGGGGTCTTGATGTAGACAAACGGACACAGAAGGACATGCTGGAAGTGATGAGAGCTACATTTGAAGTCTGAAATGTTCTCAATGCGTGACATTTGATGACTACGTGGTTCCAGTCAAACTTTGGGTTTGTGGCCTACTCCAGGCACATTACTTCAAAAGTGGGATACAAATTTGGTTTTTATTATACTTAAGTTCTCATTACCATTTCTAACGCTGTTTTATTTATTTTCTGCTCTTTGTGGTAGTCAGGTTCTAACACGTTCCCAAGAGCCTGTTCTTCTGGCATTGGCACCCTCATTACCAACGTAACTGATGGACTATGGCACAAATGAGGAACTCTTGAGGACGGGTTAGAGGGGCCCTTTCCTCCCGTCCTAGTTCTTCGGTTCCATCGCATGCCCTGGGTGGGCAGACAGCTGTGAGATCTATGTGGACAGGGACTGTGGTTTCCTGGCAACAGTGTGGATGTGCTGAGGTCTGCTAACAACCACGTAAGTGAGCTTAGAGCAGCCAGTTCTAGATGGCTGTAGCTCTGGCTCATAAGTTGATTTCAGCTGGTGCTGGATGCATAATTTAGGGGAAAGAGAGGCTCCTTCTTAATGGAAAAAATTCCAGACAGCAATGGTAGATGATCAAACCGATTTTGAAGTCTCTGGGATTATGTAGTTGGCCTGCTCTGAAGTTGAACTTGACCACAACTTTGTGAGAACCCTTGAGTCAGAACTGTTCAACTATGCCATTCCTACATTCCTGACCTGCAGAAACAGTGAGGTAATAAGAGCTCATGGTTCTGAGCGGCAAAGTTTAAGAAGTAAGTTGTTCTTGAGCAATAGATAACTAACTCACCACCCTTTTATGCGTCCTTCTGTAAATTCGTCACTAAAGGACTTGAAAATGATTATCAGACCTGGACGGTAGATGGTGATGACTTTTTTCATGGGCTGCCAGTGGCTAAAGGGTTAGAGCTATCTCATCAGTCATAGACACAGATCTGTCTTCTCCCAGCTCAGTGCCTTTGCACATGGTGTTTGCTGTGGCCAGACTGTTCTATCCTCTAATACTTACTTTAACTTAAGCTCGAGAGCTTTTAGATCACAGCCGCTTCTTCAGGAAACTTGTTGCTAAACTTGTAGCCCTTTTGTACCAAACTCCCCAAAACACCCTGGACCTCTTTGCGGCACTGTGGAAACTCGAAACTAATGACTCAGCTGATGACAACTGGTTGCCTAATGTCTACCTTTCTACCTGATTGTCAGCTCCTCAAAGTCAGGTATCCGCTGGTTCCCATTGTACACACAGTGTCTGGTGCGCAGTAGGGGTTCCGTGACTTGCCTCAGTGCTGATGAATTAGGACCGAATGGAGCCTTTAATCCCAGACTGAGGGAAGTTCCTATATAGGCTGTCTCAGTAATTTTTCTACTGTGATGAGAAGACACTATCACGGCAACTTGCAACTTGTAAAAGAAAGTGTTTAGTTGGGGACTTGCTTACAGTTCAGAGGGTGAGTCTATGACCATTGTGGCAGGGAGTGTGGCAGCAGGCATACAGGCATGGCACTCGAGCAATAGCTGAGAGCTCACGTCTGATCCACAGGTATGAGGCAGGAAAAGTGAGATACTGGGCCTGTCTTGGCTTTTGAAACTTCAAAGCCCACCCTGAGTGACACACCTCCTCCAATAAGGCCTCCTAATCCTTCTTAAAAAGTTCCACCAACTGGGAACCAGACATTAAAATGTATAAACCGATGGGGTTGTTCTTACGTTTTGTTTTTTTTTCAAGACAAGGTTTCTCTCTGTAGCCCTGGCTGTCCTTGAACTCAGTCTGTAGCCCAAACAAATCTCAAACTCGGAGATTTGCCTGCCTCCACCTCCTGAGTGCTAGGATTAAAGGTGTGTGCCACTACCATCTCCTGGCTAGGTGTTCTTATGCAAACGATCACATTTCACTCCCTGATTCTCAAAGGCTTATAGCCATATCATAATGCATACATTCAGTCCACTTCCAAAAGTCCCCATCATCTTTCACAGTCTCAACACTGTCTGAAAGCCCAAAGTCCAAAGTCTCTTTTCAAGACAATCTCTTAACTGTAACTCCCTGTAAAATCAAAATCAAAACGAAAATTATATACTTCCAATATACAATGGCACAGAATATGCAGTACCATTTAAAAAGGGAGGAATGGGGGATATTGAGGCAATACTGAACCAAAACAAGACTGAAACCCAATAGGGCAAACTCCAAATCCTGTAACTCCATGTCTGATGGCAAAGGGCTTACAGGGATCTCATTCCTTTCAGCTCTGTTCTCTGTAGCACAATTCTTTCTCTTGGGCTGGTTCCATTCCTGTATGAATTTTGCTGTGCCATAGACTAGGTGCTTCTAAACAATACACACTTAGTTCGCAAAATTCTGCAGGCTAAGAATTCAAGGCCAAGGGTCCAGCATGGTTGGGCTTTGTTGAAGCCAGAGTGTCAACTTCTCTTCAGGGAATTACATGGTGGAGATCAGACAGTCTTGAGAAGCAAGCTCTCCTATGACTTGTATGAAGGCATTAATCTCATTCCTGTGGACTCTGCCTTTATGACCTCATCTAGTCCCAACGACTCCTTGAAGTCCTGAAGGGGATAGAGTTCCAAGAGATGAATTTTGTGGGAGGGGCACACATTTAATGCTCAGCATATATTTATATATCTATTTAATATAAGGGAGCTGAAGACCTTTCATCTGGCAACTGAGCATCAATCACAATGTTGATAGCCTCTACTGCCAACTGTGTCTCCCTCCTTAGTAACCATTTGTGTTTACCTGGATACCTATAGAGTTTGTAGTCAAGGAAATAAAATACACTGTAACTTCTGGCAAGTACATGTTTTTCTTTCTCCCTTTTCAATCTTGTTCGCTGGAAAATAGGTATGATGGCAAGGACTTGAGCAGCCATCTTGGGCCACCAGACGGAAGGTGTTTATTATGATAGGCTGTCAATAGAAATCTAGACTAGAGGCAGATAAGTTTCTAAATTATAATTTTTTTGGTTCTATTTAAGCAAGAACCTTGGTAAGGCTAAGCTCTGTGGATAAGCCTCATGTGCAAAGTAAGACTAATGAATAACCTACCTTAACCAAATTATAAGCTTAATCCTGGTATCCCAAACTCCTGACTGAGCTCGGAAGTGCCTTTGCAAGAGTCCTCACCTTAGACACCTCAGCTCGGGGCTGCTGCAACAGCAAAGCAAACATAAAGCTGACATCATTGGCACAAACACTTTGTTCCAGATCCCCTTCAGGATTAACTGCTTTCAGGGGTCCTTCCTGCCTGTTAGATCTACAGCCCCTTGCTCTTTGAGTTCCCATACAATGCAATCTTTACTTTTAGATATGGTCTCCAGGTACCTATCTGTTCCCTGCGTTAAACTGTAGGACAATGTGTGTGTGTCCAAAGATCCCATTTAACAAAGAACATTGTGTTCGCTAGAAAGAAAAGAATGTTGCTTTTCTGAACAGGACAAAAGGGCAGACATTTTAAGCTGCTGTTTCCCACTAGTGCTACAGACCTGAGTCCCCCAAGACCTGAGTTATGATATAAATAATTATTTTTCTTCCACTAAAATATCCTTTTGAAAAGAGAAGTCGCAGAGGGCAGAGTGTGACTAAAACTGGACAGGGCAGTTGCCAGGCCAGCTAGATTTATTCTGGGGTCATAAACCTGGCCTCCAGGGCAAGACAGCGTGTCAATTTTACTTTTTTTGCTTGGATCACAAGATTGAGTCTGGTTGGCAGAGAGATGCTGTTTAGGATTAGGGGTTCTCTTGGATTTCTGAGTTTCTCTGGGCTTTGGAGGAGTTGGGAGAAAATGTGTCACAAAGAATGGCAACCAGAGTCATGACAGGCCCTGCATGCCGACCATCAGGAAAGAAAATACTCACTAAGCAAAGTAACTGGAAAGCGGTTGCTTGTATTTTAAATTAAGCTACATGGTTGAAGGCCAGCACGATGTCGACTTTTGGACCAGTAACTGTTTGGAAATGAGTTTTCTGGCTGGAAAGTAGCATTTGGGGTTGGGGATGGAAAGATCTACTGCAATGCTTCCCCCTGGGGGCTTTGTGCTGCCAGATACCAAGGGCCATCTGAACATGCTCGCTGTCTCCAGCAGCTTTCTCAATAATTCCAGTACTAGAAGGCAGTGGGTCAGCTCCATGACTGTATGTGCCCAGGTGGCAGAGTCAGGAGAAACCTACAGCTTGCTGCGCCCCCTGTGGGTAGACACTGAAGGTGCATGGAAACTGCCCAGGTTGCTACCGGCACACTCAGGGCTGGACAAGTGTGGCAATCCAGCTGGTTAAATTCCCAGTATTCTATATCATAAGGGCTGTTCCAGGAAGGCCCGGCCTTTGCTGCTTAATGTCTTTTCTCTTGGTGCTTGGCGAAGCCGAGTCTCCATAGAAATTCTCAGTGACACAGTAACAGGAGACTCCATGCGACAGATGCAGGATAGGACTCCAAGAGCCTAGCCTAGAAAACTGGTTCTGTTGTCTACTAACCAGATCAAGCCACAGACAAGTCAGTCTCATGCATTGCCTGCTGATTTGCCTGTAAAGTAGGAATATTTGCTCTATGTACTGTGAAGTACTAGGCTGTTTTCTTCATATGTCATTATAAGGGCTGGACTCATTCCATCTCCTTTTGCCAATGAGACACACCTGGCGTGGATGTCACTTTTACTCCCGTTTTACAGAGGGGGAAATAAACCTCAGATGAGTCTTATTCAAGGTTTTACCACTAGATGGCAGACCTGGCAATCCCCCCCCCCCCCCCCCCCCCGCTCCCCTCCCCGCGCGCCTCCCTCCCCTCCCGTGTTGATGGTGGGATCTTGCTCTAGCATCTGATCAAGGCGCTTGCTTCAGGCCTGAAAAATGACATCTCTTTTTAGAGATGTTCTTTATTTTTGTTTGGAGTATCCTTTTTTCTTGCCTGGGCATTTCTGTCTGAGGCCAATGGGGGAGGTGCAAAGTCCTTTGAGCTTTGAGCAAAGCGGTGCACTCTGGTTTGTTGTTCAGGAAGACTGGCTGTATGCAGGGTGAGTGTTGTGTGCAACCAGATGGTGTGGTGTGGTGGTGGTGGTGGTGGTGGTGGTGGTGGTGTGTGTGTGTGCGCCCTTTGAGAAGCTTGCTCATATAATCGAGAAAAGAAACTGGAAGAGAGCAGAGGAGTCTTTGTCAGAACCTCTCAGGGCAGTCAGGGAGCTGTGAGCCTGTGCTTTATTGCACTCTGGTTGAAGAAAAGGATCTCTTCCCACCAAGGGAGGGGCCCAGACCGGTGGAAACCAATCTCCAAGAGCTAGGTTCCACATTTGGAGATAATCATGGGTCTCTCGTGGGGCAGCAGCAGACACCTTGTTGAGTTGAGGAGCTGATGACCACATAGCTGTGGCCATGTCCAGGTTGGCCTCTGGGACCATTGCCTGCAGACCTCCAGCTCCTGGCCGGTCTCCTTAGGGCCAAGTTCTCTCCAAGGCTGGGCTCCCAGGAAAGACTGCTCCTTCCTTGGAGGTGTCTAGGATTTCTGCTCTCACAGACCCTTTTCCGTTCATGTCTTGTCCTGCTCCCCACAGGAAACTAGGGTTCCTCAGCCCGTTTCTTCAGTGTTGCTAGGCCACAGAGACTCTGCTCCTGCGAACTTCCAGTTCAGATTAGTAAGACAGGGTGCCGGGATTCTGACCCCAGGTCGTGTGGACCACAGGGCCACAGGTATGCGTTAACAGAACCTCAGGAAGCCCCCACAGCCTCGGATGCTTCATTTTGCGTCCGTGAGACTTCTTGAGAGAAGTCACCCGTAAGGAGATTTTTTTTTTTTTGAAAAAAGTGAACACCCCATTCTTCTTTCTAACGAAGGTCACAGCCCATCCTGTGGGCGGCAACTGGTGGCTTCCCAGGTTGCGCCCTCCGGGAAACATTTCTCAAGGTCTTTGTGTCATTTGGAAAACGCAGCTATTTTTCCCTGCCTTCTTCACGGAGCTGTTGAGACAACTCCAGCCTACAAGGTGAAAACCGGTAAGTGCTCAAGGTTTTCTTATTAACCAGGTGACCATTCTGGAGGGGCTGAGGTTGCTGGAGCGCTCGGAGGTTCCCAGAGTGGACTTGCCAGGAGAAAGTTACTCTGCATCCCAGCCTCTGCTGGAGTTCAATCCGACCGGGAAACCAGTGTGCCTCCTAGGTGGGGAGTTGACCACGAACCGCCCCTCTTGTCTCTCTCCCATTGGCTTCCACCTGCCGGAGGGTCGACTGCTACAGGCCTCTCGACCCGTCAGTCAGCCCCGCCGGGCCCCGCCCCTCCCCTCCCGGGGTTTAAATCGGGAATTCCCATGGCCCAGGCTCAGGCATCCAACCTGCTGTCGCCCCGGCCAGGCCGAGCGCAGCAGGCGCCACGCGCAGAGCACACGCTCGCGCTCCAGCTCTCCAACTCCGCCGTTCATGACCGTGACCCCCGGCCGCAGGCTCCACCAGCCCCTGCTGCAGGCTTTCTTGCCGCACCCCGCCGCCGCCAGGGTCCCCCCAGGCTCTAAGCGCTTTGAAGCCTGCCCGCGCCCCCTGACCGCTAGCGGCTGCCTGGCTCAGCTGGCACCATGCTGTCCGCGCTGCTCACGCCCCACTTGCTGCTCGTGTTGGTGCAGCTGTCCCCGGCCGGCGGCCACCGCACCACCGGCCCCAGGGTAAGTGCGTCTGCCGGCAATGCGCCCACCTGCGCGGGGAGAGAGGTCTTTTGGCCGCTCATCTACAGAAGGGGGAAGGGAGGTGACAGACCTTGTCCCTGACTCTACTGTCTAGTCCCTTGCGGGCCTCTTGGAAAAGTTGCTGAAATAAAATTTCATTGCCCCTCCCCACCCCTCGCCTTTCTTGCAGTACCCACTCCCACGACCTGTCACCGGTGGGTTTTCTTTCCCGAACTTCTCCCGAGTCTTTTCCTTCAAGATCCCGCCCCAACATCAGGCGCCTACTAGGTCGCTGGGAGCTCGGCCTTGGCTGGAGCAGAGCTTCCCTGTGGTGTCGCTGCACTGGTCCCCGCGCTGGCGTTCTTGGCAGGCGGAGGGTGTGTGTGTCTGTGTGTGTGTGGGGGGGGATAACGGGGGGGGCCCACACTGCCTAGAGAGTTTTAGGTTACCCGTGAGCCACACAAGGACCGTGTGTTGTTGTTGTTTTAAAAAGCAATCGCCGCTTGTAAAACCCACAGCAGATAATTTTAATGCCCCCTCTTGCCGTCCTGGCCCTGGAGGAGTGGCAGGGGTGGGGAGCTGTGGAGAAGTTGGGAGAGCTGCGCAGTATTCCAGGATCTCCTCCCCTGGGTTGGATCAGTTGAACCTTGGTCTGATTGGAGTTTCTGAACGACACGAAATGTGCCAATTCTGTGCACAGGACGGATTGTCCAGGGCATTGTAAAACGGGAACCAGCAGCATTGTGTTCATTTCTGGTCTAGATTATTGCCCTCCCTGCCCCCTCCTATTGGTCTAATAAAAAATTTCACTGCCTTAAAAATGTATTTGTTAAACCACCTAGTGGTTCCTTTGGCAAAACATAAGGAAGGCAAGCTCTGGGCAAGCTTTAGAGTTAGTCAGATCAGAGCCTGGACCTCCGGGTATCACTTTGCCCGCACCCTGGGGGAACCTCCCTGGGAAAGTAGCTGGGACCTCTGAGCAAACAAAGTTGGCTTCTCAACCAAACTGTGCTTTCTTTCCTGGATATCCTCTGGCCCCATTTCCTGGACGGCTAGCTCCATTACCACCTGTTCCCATAGCTGCTTCTTTATTCCTGGCTTTTGCTATGTGGGAATCATCTTTATAGCTGTCATGCATGGAGGAAAAGCTTTGCAAAACCTGACTTAACTTAATGACTGCCCAGATGCTGAGCTGATTACATCTGAGCCCACCTATCACTGGGAGATCAGATTTGCAGCCACTTAGGAAAGAAAAGTGTTTGTCCCCGTGTTGGGCCAGCCCTTGCTTTTATGACCAGATGTGCAACAGCAGCAGTTAAAGTGCGGCAGATTAGATCCAGGGTGTGTCATAAATCCTCGACAGCATTCCCAAAGCTGGGGCAAGTCAGGGCTCCAGGAGCGACTTTTATGGATGCAGATGAGGATGCCTTTTAAATGAAGCTGATGGTTTGATATGAGGACTCGAAGCTCTTTAATTCTGAGGTCAGGCAAGAGAGAGCCACGGCGTTCCCTCCAATAATTAGGAACAGTCAAGACAGAGATGCAGACCAGAGCACCCCTAACGCAATCTGGATGCCCGCCCACACGAGGGTCGAAAGGAGAGAGGCCCTCCGACAAATGGTGGGGGGCTTGTTTGCTGCCGGGCATGTCTAACGTCTCAAGCCATATGGCTTTCCTTCCCTAACTCCTGGAACCGGAGAAAGCACCTTTTAGGAGCAAGCTAGGACTTCGGGGCAAACAGATTCTGACTAAGCTTCCGACCACTTCTTTAGTTTGTTAATTTGACAAACATGATGGAACATAAGCAGGACCTTGGATGGATATAAGTAGGTTTGCTTATATCCCAGCTCACTCAGTGTCAAACACACACACACACACACACACACACACACACACACACACACAGAGTTTAGAACATACTAAGGAGACATGGCTCTTTTTAAAAAGACTTATTTATTATTTTTAGTTACATGTGTATGTGTCTATCTGTAGGTGAATATGAGCATGTGAGTATAGGTGCCCTTAGAGGCCAGAGGCATCAGCTTTCCTGGAACTGGAGTTGTGAGAGACCCTACACAGGTTCAGATAACTGAACTTGGGTGTTCTAGAAGGGCAGCCAGTGCTTGTAACTACTGAGTCATCTTTTTAGACTGGAAGCAGCTCTCTTAAGCGTGTGGTTATCTGGTTGCATTTATGGGCAACAGTAAGAGCCACCATTTATGAACATTTGGACTTGGCATTTTATACAATCTCCTAAGAACAAGAGAGGCAGTCTTTTTAGACCCATTTTAGAGTCAGGGAGGTGAAACATGGGGGCTTACTGCCTTGTTTGAATTCCACATGTTGTATGCATGACTCTGGGAGGTTTGCATGGATCATTTTGTGTGCATGGATTATATCACATTTTCCAGGTAAACAAAAAAAATAATTCTGTGAGAAAATTCTAAACCCCAATATACCGGGCAAGGAATCTTTTCTATCTGTATTGATAAAGGGTCATGTTTGGATTTCAACCCTGTCTCAAAAGATACTGTGGCCTCTTGGTGGCTCCAGAAATGTGACTCTGGTTGAGAGTGGTGGAATCATAGGAAGAGCAGAAACATCTGGCTTGTTGCAGAATTCCCTTTGGGCACCCTGAGGTCTCCTCTCTTAATCTTTTGAGTGACAGAGGCTTAAGGATTGCCATCTTTTCCAGCTGGCTTTCTAGGAAACTGAGAACCTGCCCTTTCGCTTTAACTATCTGATTCACTAATTGAGCTCCCTTGAGGCCTAGACCCCAGTCTTTGACCCCCTTTCTGCTTCCTGCCTTCCTTCATAAAATTCCTGACATTTGTTTGACTCTGGAAACCACCAGCTATCAAGTATCAGATTGGAGGAGGTTGCTCTGTGGGAAGCACCTGATGCTTGGGTCTTGGAGGTCTGAAGCATCACTTGGCTACCTGGGAAGCTGGTCAGGATTCTTTCAATTATGGGGAAGGCAGTCATTTCTTTCATCCCGAAAAATTTCCTGAAAATGTTTCAGGGGAGGAAGGGGAAAGGGAGAGGCTGTCTCTGGCTGATAAAGTCTGAGTGATGGACAGGTCAAGTGAACAGTCTTTGTTTAATCTTCTGTCGACCCTTGAAGATAGGGAATGGGAATGGAGCTGAGACTGAACCCATCTTCTCCATCTGTGCATCCCCAGAGCTCAGTACAGGTCCAGCCATCTGGTAGCAGTCTGCTCCGCCAGTGTTTGTGGAATGAAAACTAAAGAGAGTGACATGGGTGGGTAGTGAGGACCCCCGAGCTCCTCTGGTGTTTGAGTGTGACCAGAAGCTGGGAGCATTTAAGAAGTGTGAGAAAGGCCGGGCAGTGGTGGTGCACACCTCTAATCCCAGCACTCAGGAGGCAGAGGCAGGTGGATCTCTGTTGTCCTCAGATTGAGTTCCAGGACAGCCAGGGCTACACAGAGAAGCCTTGTCTCAAAATAACACTCCCCTAAAAAAGTGAGAAATAGGAGACTATGCAAAAATCAAGGGGTGTGAGTCAGAAACTGAGTTTATAATTATTTTAAGTATATTCTTTGCTCCTGCCTCCTCCATCAGGGTCTCTGAGAAGGCTTCTGCAATCCTTAACTTTTGAGTCCTTCTACAGTGAGCATCTTCTCCTTCTCAGCACTGTCTCACTTTGGGCACTTTATGCCTGATCCTGTCTTAGATATGAGGAAGCTTGCAAGCTCTTTGAGGAAGAATAGGGACCCGATTCATCTGTGAGCTGGTCAAGCTGGAAAACATTCAGCTTGTGGGTATAGAGATGTGTTAGACTGTATGGTGATGTCCAGTCTGAGCCTCCTCTCCACTGTCATTTGAAATTACTGACTAACAAACTGGGCTTTCCGTTTTCAGGATTTTGTTCTTTGCACGAGCAGTGATTGTAAGAATGGGGCAAAAGAGTCTTAGTGAGCATCTTAGATGGGAAATGAGCTTTAAATCTACTGTAAACATTTATTTCTCTCTCCCATCTGTGTAAATGGAGACTGCGCTCTAGTTTCCTGGCCACCCAGATCTGAATAATCACACAAAACTATATTAATTACAACACTGTTTGGCCAATGGCTTAGGCATATTCCTAGCTAGCTCTTACATCTTAAATTAACCCATTTTTATTAATCTATGTATCACCACTAATGGTAATAAAGCATATTCACAGCATACAGAGGGGAATCCCATATCACATTTGCCAAAAGTAAAACAGCTTCTGGGATGTTTCTTCCCATTGGACTATCCTACCTCAGTATCTAGACTACGTCTTGGCTCCACTTAGGTTTTCTTCCTGTTGTCCAACCCTCTTTTCAATGCAGGAAAATTCACCTGAGATGCTGCGCAAGGGTTAAGACAAGAACTTGATTTAAACATTTTGGTAGAGCTGATATTTGATACTTAAAGAAACCAAATTGAAGGGGTTAGGGGGAGGAAACGTGCATCTAAGACGTGCTCGGCACCATAGACGGTTTGCTACCAACTCAGCCCCTGAAGTCGCATGGTCACACTTGGTGTGGCCTAGCAGTTCTATTCCTAGGCATATGTGCCTTAGAGAAACTTGGGCTGAGAAGGCTGCGACTGTGTGCCACTGTGCTGTTATCACCACGAATTTGGAAGGAGTCCAGCTGCCCATTAGTGGGGAGACAGATGAACAAACTGTGGTGAATTCACACTGTGAAAAATTCTGCATAGTCCAGGCATAGGAGCAATAGAACAGGTAAGCTCTTGTTGGGAGATGGTTCAGGAAGTAAAGTGCTTGCTATGAAAATATGGGACCTGAGTCCAGATTCCCAGAATCCACATTAAGCCAGACTTGGTAGCATGTATCTGTAATTCTGTATTTCCATCAAGAGATGGGAGATAGTCAGAGGAGAATACCTAGAAACTCTTGGGATAGCTAGTGAGGCATCTGTAGTGGCAAATAGACAAAGAGACCCTGTCCCCAAGAAGACAAGGACTGACAACTGCGGTTGTTCTCTGATCTCAACATGTGCATCTGCACTCACACTCAGGGTCACACACACACACACACACACACACACACACACACACACACACCACACATTGTACATATGCACAAGAGATAAAAGTTGATTTCTCTTAGAAATGCAATATTAAATAAAAGAAACATACACAAAAGAGGCAGTGTGACATCTTTTGTAAATTTATAAATAACTGAAATTAGAAAAACCTTTAAAGAAATACCTGTAGCTACCAAAAAAAAAATGAGTTGAATAGAAGATCAAGGATATATATACTGACTTGGGAGTCATGGGGTGAAGGGGTTAGATGGGGGGGGGGAACCATATAATTGGCTTCAGTACGTTAGTGAGGAGAGGGTGGGCTCCCAGCTCTTTGTCCGCTATTAAAGTTCTAATAGCCGATTAAGTAAAAAGTAAACACAAGCCCTGCATGAATCAAAGGATGTCATGAACTAAGGGCTCTGATTAATCAGTTCTTTGCACCCGAGGTCAAATGCTAGTTCTCAGGGTCGGGGGCTCTTTCCTCATTTTTGTTTCTCCTTCCTCTCCCAGATGTGTCCCTATCTAACATATTCCACGGGGAAATGAGCAGAGCAGGCCCAGGTTCCAGCACAAATATGGACATCAGTTGGCCCAGACCACGATAATTTTATTGTATTATTTATTTTTTTAAGTGTAATTTTCTTTAGTAATTTATAAATTTATAGAAGATGTTATGCTGCCTCTTTCGGTGTGTAGGCGAGGACGGATGCTAGCAACTAGTATCTGTACCCTTAGCTCAGCCGAGTAGAGCCACCTACCAGCTGGTGTGACTCTTGAGCTGCCTCTCTGAGTGCAGCAGAGGCCAGAGGCCTGTTTCTCATTTGACTGGGGCCTTGGGTCCCACCTCCTCCCTTCTCTCCACTCTGCAGGGGCTGAGTTGGGTGTATAGCCCTGCATACATCAGGTACAGGGTGGCCTTTCTCTCCAGACCACATAGAGATTTATTGTTCAGGCGACCAAGTTCTGGCATGGCTGCCAGTGGCAAGGCCTGGCAGTGTGGAAGGCCCCTCCTTCTGTGTTTGTCACTGAGCTGTTTGCAAGAGGACAAGGGTTGAGTTGCTGATGAGAAATCGATCGGAGCTGCCGTGAAGCCTGCCAAACAGGGTTAGCATTGTGCACAGGGCATGCTCTGCACAGCTGTGAGTCACCAGGGGGATGAGAGAATTGGGTCTCTATGGACGCTTCCAGTTGTTTCCATGAAGACCCAAGCCCCACAGGTCATTCTAGAGGAGAATTGGCTTTTCCTTCGATCTGACATCATTCCACACTCAATTGCTAGATCACAAAATAATCTTCCCTGTGGCCACTGCCTTAGCTTGTTAGGTCTGGAGCTCTGTGGACTTCCCAGTATTGCTTTGGTTGGTTTACTCCTCCTTTTTAGGGGCCCAGTGTGGGGCACCCTTCACTCAGCAGAGAAGGCAGCTCTGATCTTAGCAGAGCTTTCCCCCAGTTAACCAGGCAATATATCAGGTGACTTGAAACCTGACAAATACCTCATACCTGTGAGCAACCTTGCTCCTCCGATAAAATCAGCTTATAGGTAAAAGATTAAGATTCTACAAGGTTGCTATTCTCGCAGGTTCTGGCAGTGGTAAACCCAGGGGTGATCTTGTATGTGTGTATGCACACACGTGAGTGTGAAATGGAAGCCGGAAGACAACCTTGGGTTCATCTTTGTTTTTGAGGGTCACTCACTAGTCTGGAACTTGCCAAGTGGATTTGGCTGGTTGGTCCGGGAGGCCCAGGAATCCTCCTGCCTCTGCCTCCCCAGTGCTGGGGTCACAAGCCATCATCATACCAGGCTTTTTTTTTTAAATGTAGATTCTGAGCATCAAATTCAGGCCCTGGCTTGCAAGGCAAACTGGTAGGAACTGAACAACCTGCTCAGCCCTGGGAGAATGGTCACTTTTAGTCTAGACAAGCATCTCTCCAGGTCAGAGCCTAGGGTTTCTCTCCAGGTCAGAGCCTAGGGTCTAAACTAATTACTGCGGCTATTTATTATGTATCTGTTCTCGAATCCCTGGGGCAGGGGAGGGAAGTAAAAGAGGGAAATACGCAAATGAGGTACTGAGTGTTGTGAAAGGACAGAGCCATCAGCCAGCTCACAAAGCAATAATGGAGGTGCTGTGTGATAGAATGGGGGTCTGATATTAGCCACACCTACAACAGCCATTAAACACTGGAAATGTGCTTAATAGACCAAAGGGACTGAATGATTGTTGATTAACATATAATAATTACACACAATGAACTTCATTTTCATATTTGCATACATGTATATAATGCTTTGCGATCATATTTACACCACCATAGCCTTCTCTTGCATCCCCCACTCCTGTGGACCCTATTCCTCTTCCCCACTTTTCACAGTCATCCCCTCCCCTCCCCTTCTCTTCTCTCACTCCACCCACTGAGTTTAATTCAGTTATTGGCTTAGAGGAATTGCTTATATAGGAGCATGGATGATGATTATTTACAGGACCCTGGACACCTTACCAGTGGCTACACCCTGAAGACAAAGTCTCAGGCTCCTCCAGCCGCCATCAGGGGCATAGTATTTCTATCTGCGGGGTGTGTTTGGCGCCTTCCCGTCCTTTCCCCATTCCATGTCAGAACGTTGCTGGGTAATCACAACTGCTGAGAGCTCAAGAGGGCAGTGGCTGCATCATGCCCGGATAAAAGCGATCTGCCACACTCTACCCCATCCCCTGACTCCTTCTCCTCAATCCTTCTGCCCTCTTCTCCTCAATATTCCGTGAGTCCTGGATGGGGGTGACATAGAAGTTTGTTTTTGAGGTTGGGTCTCTTGTAACCCAAGCTTTTCATGAGTGCCCTATGTATCTGAGGCCAACCTTGAACTCCTGAGCTACCTGTCTTTACCCCAAGTGCTGGAGTTGCAGGCATGTACCACTATGCTTGATTTAAGAATCCATTTTCTTGCCCTTTTCAGCTTCTCGGAACTGCTCATAGTCCTTGGTTCATGGTTCCTTCCACCTTCAAAGTCAGCAGCGAAGGTCAAATTTTTCTCCCTGGGTTATCTTGCTCATCTGCGGTCTCTTGCTGTTTAAGGAAGGACCTTGTAATAGTATCAGCTCTTCCTGGATGGTACAGACTAAATTTTGGGTTACCCAATAAGTAACCATGATTCTTTGGCACATGACATAGTCGTATGAGCAATAGAACATAGGCATCTTGGGTGGGGCTTGTTCTGCCTGCCACGTTCATTAGGGGTCTAGTACGACTGCCAGGCCATGGAAAGCATGCGACAAATGAGGTTTTTATTGTGGCCTCTGTCTGCAGTCTCTTACGGTAAAATTGCTTAATTTTTTTTATGGACTCTGCCTTGCCCAAGAGCAGGTGCTTAGTGAATGTTTATTGAATAATGGAATTTTCAATAAATGTGGATGGTTTCTTTCTTTATAAAGATATACTGGACAATTAAAAAAAAAGTAAAATGCAAACCAGAATATATGACTCTCTTTGTGCAGAAAGAAGAAAGTGAGTTCACGTAAGAGTCAGAGGGTTGTGCTTTGCTGGAAGTGGAGCTATCACGGGGAAGTTCAACATGTGCGATGCATCTTAGTAACCATTAAACCAGTTTTATGTATAGGGAACATCTTCCAATTCTACAGGAAAATAATACAAGTTAAAACAGGCCTGGGCATGAGATGCTAGTGCCACTTCTCTGGACCCTCTGCCCAGTGTTGCAGGGCCTGCATTTGTTTTCCCAGGAGGCTGTCTACCTTCAGGAGTGTTCAAACCTGTAGTCTCTCTTCCCGCCACAGCTGCTGGCCACCTTCCTCCTGTCACCCCCCCCCCCCAAACTCCCTGAGCTCATGGCAGGTGCAGCAGCTGCTTCCTCGTCCCTCATGTGCCCTGTGGCAAATCTCAGTCCAGGCTGATTCATGGATAACCTGCAAATTTAGTCTACATCATTGTTGGCTCTGTCCATGGCAGGTCTGCTTTTTAAGGCTATTAGCTTTTTAAGCTATTAGCACCAGGCCTCCTGCTCATTTTGAGCAGGCTTTGAACCCCTCTACTTTAAAGGAGCGTTTTCAATTAACCTCAGCAGGACATGACTATAAAAATTATTTATTGCTGCTGGTGGGAATATAAATTAGTACGATCACTTTGTAGAATTACAGTTGAAGTTGCACACACTTCTTGACCTTGTAACTCTGCCCTGTTATATGCCCCAGAGAAATGCCCTTAGGCTGTATGAAGAGATGTGTTCAAGGATGTTCATAATAGCATTTGGTGATAGGCAAACATTGGAAACTACCTAAATGACTATCAACAAAAGAATAACCATTATTTGGTATAACAAAATAATGGACTATTATATAGCACCAAATATGATGATATTAATTTCATTATTAAAAAGGAGCATGAACAAAGGAGCATTGAGGAAGAATACACAGGCCAGGCTACTATTTATATGAAGGCTATTAAGGTTAAAGATATGCAAAAAGCCACACATTGTTTAGGGGTACAAATAGATGTGAAAATGTATGAGAAAATTAAAGACAATTATAACACAAAAATCATATTTCTGGTTTTCTAGGGTGAGAGGGTGAGGATGGAGAAGAACACATTGGAGGGACATTAGGAGACTTGCAAGGAATTGATAATTTTTTTGTTTGTAACTGGGTAATAAGTACATGGCTTTTAAAGTCCCTTTGTATATGTTCAATAACACATAAGAAAGTTTAGAACAGATTGCAATGCATTTAGACCGACCACAATAAAGTTTGTTTTGATACTGAATAAAAAGCTTAGAAATATTTTTTTTTTGCCTGTGCCTATATGTGTGTGTTTGTATGAGAACGTGTGCATTGTGCATGCATGTGCCACAGTGCGCATGGGGAACATGACAGCCTTGGGTGGTGGCTTTTCCTCCCCCACTCGAGGCAGTCTCTTATTGCTTACTACTGTGTCCATCTCATCTGGCTGTAGGAGCATTGGGATTCCAGGTTCACCAGCTCTACCTTTGACTGCCGTTTACAGGGGTCCTAGGAACCCTAACTCAGGTAGCTCCTCATCTGTAGTTGCCAAGTGAACATCTCTCTGGCTCCACAATTAGGTTCAAGAACAAAAGAAAAGGTTGCTTCTTTGAGGGACCTGCTGCTAACAGGTGGGGAACATGCCTCTTCTCTCTTCAGAAGGAATGCTATCCGAACTCAAAACCTTCCCCACATCTGCTGGCCTCCTCCCTCCTCCCCAGAGCTCTGGACAGGTGCCTTAGCCTTACAGTATGGCATCCCTCCCTGCTCACTCCAGGCTCTTTAGCTGACTTGCTCTCTCTAGATGATTATGAAGGAGTCTTCTTTTTTTTCTTCAAACTTAAGGCAACTAGTTTAGGAATTTCAAAGTTAGCAAGTGAAAATCCACGATGTCCAGTTAAATTTGAGTTTCAGAAAAACAACAACAGATAACATTTTAATGTAAGTGTCCTATTGCTGTGAAGATACGTCATGCTCAAGGCAACTCTTAGAAGAGAAAGCATTTAATTGGGGACTGGCTTACAGTTTCAGAGGCTTAGTCCATTATCATCATGGCAGGGGGCATGGCAGCACACAGGCAGGCATGGTGTTAACCATCCTGATCTGCCAGGAGGGGGTCATGGTGGAAGGGTGGGGGTGGGGTAGGGGATGGGATAGAGTGAGAGGGGATGGCTTTGCTTGGGCTTTTAAAACCTCAAAACCTACCTCCAGTGACACAATTCCTCCTACAAGACCATAACTACTAATTCTTTTGATCCTTTCAAATAGTGACAGTAAAGAAAGACCCAAATAAAAATTATTCACCATTTGTCTGAGTGCAAGTTTTTTTCCTGATTCTTATAAGTATAGGAATTATTATTATTATTATTACTATTATTATTATTGCAGTATTGGTGATTGAGCTCAGTGTCTCATGCACAATGGACAAGCATTTTATTACTGAGTTATATTCCCAATCCAGCATATGTTAATATTAAATAGATAAGTATGTTTTTTATAATATCTGATAAATATTTGTGTTTGGATATTTTATAGCAAACAGTGGTTTGCTCTGTGAAACTTTCACATTCTTATGTAACTAGCCTATCATGGTGGGTCTCTGGTATCCTCTTTTTAAGATCAGAGAAATTAGAATAAATAAGTTTTTAAAGACTTGGACTTCATCAACAACCATCAGTATTTTATTCATGGTCCATTTATAAACGTTTACATTTAAGTAGTATTTTTCTGTGTACTAAACTCCTTATTGCAACCCTGTGTAATGTGCCTGGCTTGTGTTTCAAAATTTCCCAGAAGCATTTGAAAAGAAGGTATGTCATGTCAGTTGTAAGCATTCTGGGAAGGTTCATATTTGGGAAACTTTATGTAAAAAATGTGACTTGGTAAGCTGATTGTCCTGGTAATAACATTAGAACTTTGGTAAAGAATAGACTTGGGCTTTGTCTTTGGATTCTTTCCATTTATCAGAGAAGCTTTTTTTGTTTTCTTTATATATATATGTATATATATTTTATATTGATTTTTATTGAGCTCTACATTTTTCTCTGCTCCCCTCCCTGACTCTCCCCTCCCCTTTGACCCTCTCCCAAGGTTCCCATGCTCCCAATTTACTCAGTAGATCTTGTTGAGAGTTCTCTGTTTAGGTCTGTACTCCATTTTTTTAAATTGGATTATTTGTTCTTTTGATGACTAGTTTCTTGAGTTCTTTGTATATTTTGGAGATCAGACCTCTGTCTGATGTGGGGTTGGTGAAGATCTTTTCCTATTCTGTAGGCTGCTATTTGGTCTTGTTGACCGTGTCCTTTGCTTTGCAGAAGCTTTTCAATTTCAGGAGATCCCATTTATTAATGAGAAACTTTTTTTTAAACTGTCAAGGAAATGTCGAAGTGCACATCAGGCGGGTAGTGTGATGACTTCCTGTGGAATGCCACCCAGCTTTGATGACGAACAGCTCAGGGCCCAGTCTCCTTTCGCCCATCATCCTAGTCCCCAGTTCTGATTATTCTGAAGTGAATTTGACATCAGCAAATATTGTCACTGACTTGATCACCCAGGGAATGACCCACTCCAGAGTGCTCTGTTTCTAACTCTGACTCTCAGTGGACTGGTGGGATGAACTCGCATCCCTGTTACTGTATTGTCTGTTTAGGATGAGCTCGTTGGGGCGTGAGCCCACAGGAAGGGATGTTTGCATTACCTTTAAAAGACTAGGATCGACCAACAAAAATCTAATCATAGAAGCAGATCACAACCAAAGAATATTAACAGTTCTTTAGTATAATCTAAATAATCAGATTTTAGATCTTGAACATTATCTCAAAACTTTTTTTTTCTGTTTGTTTCATTCAGGATCTGAATTAGTGCCACATGTTGGGCTCAGAGGCTCTGTCTTTTAAATTTTGTTTGATCTCTAGGTCCTTCCTTCCTCTGTAACTTGTTTGGTTGAATAGAGGATCATTTCACCTTAGGTTTCCTGCTTCCATTCCCACTCTGTTTTGTATCTGTTTGTCTCATTATTATTTTTGATTTTTTTTTTTTGAGTCAGAGTCTTGCCATGTAGCTCTGGTCCTGCTGTGCACAGCAGGCTGCTCTCTGTCGTCTGTGATCCTCCTGCCTCATCATCCAACAGGCTGGGACTACAGGTGTGAGCCACCACATCCAGCTTTCTGTTGGGTTTTAAACATGCCCCTTTATCCTTTATGCTCCTTGTAAAATCTGTAGGCTTAATCAGGTACAAACGGGTATGTGTTTGCGGGAGTGGGTGTGCACTTCCACCAGGAGGCATGTAATGCTGCAACAGACATACCCTGTGCCACCCACTGTCATGGAGAGACCTGCTGTTAGCGACCTTTAGAGTTATTGGAACGACTCTACAGAAATGGGTCTCTGGTTTTGTGTGTTTCTGCTGTTGCTCTGGCATTACAGTGGAGGGGCAGGGGGGGGCTGGGTGGCATGGTTCCCTTCTTAGTGGCCTAGACGGGCAGGCTGGACGTGCCAAGGCTGGCGTGGGAAGGATGCTTCCTGAGTTCTGGTGGGAGCTGAGAGAGCGTGAGGAAGTGAGCTGCTGTGTTCTCTTTTGTGGACTCGGAGGACTCCAAGGTATGACTAGACCCACTTGTGAGACCTTGGGTTGGTTTGTGGGAATTCATGTTCCAAGAAACAGACAATATCTTTTTGAGCTGTCTTAGACAGTAAAGGTATGGTGGGCTGAACTGTGACTCCTGCAAGTCCCCTGAAGCCTAATCCCCCAGTATCAGAATGTGAATATATTTAGAAATAGGGACTGTTAATTTAATTTTTAATTCTAAATTCATAGTTTAATATTATGCTATATAAAGAAACCTGACATATTACTACACTAATAGAAGAATATTCTTGCAATGTTAATATCTTTATGTAGCAGTGAAAATAAAATTTAAAAATGACAGAGAACCTTAGTCAAGTTAATTGTAATAAAACAGGCCTTTACAAAGGTACTTAAGGTAAACTGGGCTGTTTAGCCAGACCCTCTTCTAATCTGACTGGAGTCCTTATACAAATGGGGTCATGTCTGGGCACGCCACTCATTTGGTGGAGTGCTTGTCCGGCTGCAGCTGGATCCTTAGGGGCGACAGCGCCTATAATCCCAGTACTCAGGAGGATCTGAGCTTCAAGGTCACCTTGGCTGTATCAAGTTCAAGGCCATTCTGGGATACAGGAGGAGGAGGAAGAGAAGGACATGACACGTGGAAAGACACCAGGGCCACAGAAACCCGTAACGGGGCAGTCAATGGGGCAGCTGTCTGTAAGCAAAGGAGAGAAGTGTCCGGAAGCCAACCCGGCCAGAACCTTGATCTTGGATTTCCAGCATCCAGCGCTGAGGGGAAATAGTTTTCTGTTGTTAGTTGCCCAGGCTATGGCCTTTTGTTCTGGCAGCCCTAGCTGCTCAGCACAGGGCTTTAAGACTTGTTTACTTCAGCGGTTCCAGAGTGTCGCTGAATACTCCGGAGCCTTTCTCTCCTTCCTCCCTGCCTTCTGTGGAGCCCACTTTATCCCCAATCTAGCATTTCCCATGGCTGCTGGTCATGGTGAGGGAGTGAAAGGGTTACCGAGGCCACAAGCACAGTGCACACTGGGTCTCTAGAAAATGTAGAGATCTGTGAGTGGGGAGGGTCGGGAGAACCGCGTTGGACATTGGCGGTCAGAGCCAGCAAAAGGGCTGTCCTCAAGTGTGACCAGTCCCTTCACCAACTGAATGCAGGTCAAATGACCTCCAAGGTTAGTGCCAGGGTAGACATTTCAAGAGGTAACAGGGAAAAAAGGTACAAAGACTATTCCCAAAGTTCTGGAACAAGGAAATCGTGATCATGTAAGTCCACAATTGGAGGAGTCTCCTGGATACTTTCCCTTTTGGCAGAAGGCTGAGGACCCTCCGACACTCATAGCTAGCTAGGGGCAGAACACAGGACTGTTAACCCCACCCCACCCCCCATTGCTCTGTCCACAACTTTTCCATTCAAAGATGCCTTGGAACACTTAGAAAGTGGATGAGTTCCAGCCAAAGGGAGGAAATAGCTTGAATTTTTAAAGGATATTGTGTTTCTGGGTTGCCCTTGGCTAGTTCAGCCATTTCCAGTGGTAGGGAGACATGTGGCCCAAACCTCAGGACACAGGGAGTCGTCATCTTCTCTGCCACCTGGCTCCACAGGCATGCATTTGCAGTATTCTTGCCTCCCTCAGAGGGCACAGCTGCTGGTTTCTGCAAACATTGCGGGGGAGGAGTAGGTTCAGTCCAGGGCAGCTGGGTCAAGTGGCCAGCAGCACAATTTGAACAAGGAAAAGTGGATCTGGGTATCAGGCTCATAGAGCTTGTTCATAGCCCAGAGTGGCTGTGACACGCCCCAGGGACTGTGCTGGGGGTCTCTTCCTGCCTTTTTGGCAATGACTTCAGAAAACCTTAACATCAGGGACTGAACATCGACATTCATTATTTTCACCCTTCTTGTCTTCTCCCTGCCTCTGAAGACCACTAGGCACCTCCTTGGTAGTGTGATGTTAAACTTTCTTCACTGAGGCAGAGGCAGACTTACAGCCCCATCCCGTGCATCCGTCCTTCTGTGGCTGTGACAGGTGGATCTTCTTTCCTTAAAGCTGCCTCGATAGGGAGAAGGAAATGTCCCTTTGGTCTCATGCTGGGTGTCATGGTGGCCCGAGCCTCTGCTCTTGGCTTGGCTGGCCACTTCGCAGTCCCTCAGCAGACAGGAGGGCAGAGTGCATTGAGGCCAAAGTGACTCCAGATGAATCCGGTCACAGCTGTGCTGTTTTTCAGTGGTATGCTTTTGGGTGAACTAACAGAACTGTAAGCTGCCTCACCTTCCTTGTCTGTATGTGGAAGATATTACTAACTTCATTGGGTCATTGTGTGATGTGGGATTCCCCTCTGTATGCTGTGAATACCATTGGTTAATAAAGAAACTGTCTGGGGCCTGCACAGAAAATAGAGGTAGGCGGGGAAAGCTAAACTGAATGCTGGGAGAAAGGAAGCAGAGTCAGAGAAGCCTGGAGTCTCTGCCCGAGACAAATACTTTGCTGGTAGGCCACGACCTTGTGGTAATGCACAGATTAATAGAGATGGGTTAAACAGAAAAGGGGAGGTGATGTGGGATTCCCCTCTGTATGCTGTGAGTATCATTGGTTAATAAAGAAACTGCTTTGGGCCTATAGCAGAGCTATAGGGGAACAGAGCTAGGTGGGGAAAACTAAACTGAATGCTGGGAGGAAGAAGGCAGAGTCAGGGAGAAGCCATGTAGCCCTGTCGGAGATAGATACCAGGACTTTTCCTGGTAAACCACAGCCTTGTGGCGATACACAGATTAATAGAAATGGGTTAAATTAATATGTAAGAGTTAGCCAATAAGAAACTAGAGCTAATGGGCCAAACAGTGATTTAAATAATGTAGTTTCTGTGTGATGATTTTGGGGTTGAGCAGCTGGGAACCAACAAATGGCTTCTCACAATTGTGAACTCAAATGAAATCATGGCTGGACACCCAGGAAGTATGAACTATTCATAAAAATGATGGATGAAACAAAAACACGAATGATTTTCATAAAAACTCTGTAGCATTTTGTTTCCTGTCCCTCAGAAATATATAATCTGTGGCTCTATTATCTTCTGCTTAAAGCAAACCCGTGCGTGTGTGTGTGCACGTGTGTGTGTGCGCGTGTGTGTATGTGTGCATGTGTGTGCGCGTGCATGTGTGTGCACGTGTGCATGCCTGTGTGTGTGTGTGATAAACTCCTCCCCTTTCCTTGCCTTAGACAGTTTAGGATGTCTTCTTAGATGGAAATCAGTGGAAAAAGGATGCCCTTCAGCATGGTCTTCCTCCATAGGTAGTGTGGCTGTCTTCTCCTTTGGCAAGTAAACACCCGTCCTTCCCAATGCCATATTTCATTTTCATGTTCCTGGCTTCACAGGTTGTTTCCCCAAATTCAGAGTCTGAAGGCAACTGGTGGAATGGCGGCCGCCTTCTTGTTATTTTCCATGTCTGGGAGGCAGGCTGCCTTTCCAACGTCCTGTTAACTGATGCACCCTCCTGGTAACTTCTAGGTTTGGAGATCTGGCTGGTGATCACCCAATGCACTCCCAGTTCTGGTCCAAGAAAACTTGGAGCTGGATGGAGGAGCAGGGCCTGCTGCCCACCCTCTCTCCTCTTTGTTCCCCACCAAGTCTGTCCTTTCCTGGGGGTTAGGATGCTGCTGGTAGCCGCAGGGCCTCCAGGCTGCTATCTGGGATGTTTGCAGACATGCACTGCTTCCAGAAGTTTATGACCTCTTGTAAGAAGAGTCCCAGAAATCATCAAGCAAAAGTTGGAAGCCAGGGGCGGGGATAGAGGTGGGAGAAATTTCATCCGATGGATGGAGATAGAGACAGAGACCCACAATCACATCAGAGCAATGGATTGAGCCCCCAAGGTGCAGGTGAAGAGCAGAAGGTGGGAGAAGATGAGTTAGGAAGTTAGGACCGTGAGGGGCTGGTCCACCTACTGAGAC
>PVIU01010599.1:0-69202 GCA_004026605.1 Ondatra zibethicus | reverse complement strand
CCAATATTAACCTCGTTATTACCCAGAGTCCATTAGGGTTTGCGTTAGCTCTATCTGTTCCAAGGGTTCTCTCCACCACTCCGCCCATGTTTGTTTCCACCATTATAGTATCAGACAGAATGGCTTGTAGACCAGGCTGGTCTTGAACTCACAGAGATCCGCCTGCCTCTGCCTCCCAAGTACTGGGATTAAAGGCGTGTGCCACCACCGCCCGGCCCTAAAGCTCCTCTTTGTTCCACTTCTCAGTCATTCACTTCTCCCAACTACACAGTCTGACCTTTTACAGAATATCAGCTCGTTAGGGTTATATAGCAGATAGCTCTTTTAGTTTAACTTTTGCACTTAGTAGTTGCATTCGCATTTCTTGCATGCCCTTTTAGGGGTGTGTATGTGTGTGTATGCACGTGCGGGTGCGTACAGCACTGTTTAGTACTCGGTAGTATTTCGTTGAATGGAAGTCCCACAGTTTAGTTTTTTTGTGGTAAATGACACTAGTTTTCATTTATGGAAGTGGCAGAAAGCCATCTTTAGAGTAAATGCATTGAGTAAAGACGTGAGATAATTAAAAATAAATGAAAATTTTGAAGAAAGTAATGTAGGTGGATTACATATACAATATCCATGCCTGAAGTCTGAATAAGTCACCTGGGCTTCACGCCTTGTCGTAGTGACATTTTATTATTTCTATAAAGAAAGATTTGCCTGGAGAGACAGCCTTGCAGTGAAGAGCGCTGGCTACTCTTCCAGAGGATCCAAGTTTGATTCCCAGCACCCACAGGGTGGCTCACAACTGTCTGTAACTCCAGTTCCAAAGAATCCAATGCCCTCTTCTGGCCTCCATGTGCATTGCATACATATGTGTGGTGCTGCAACATGCAGACAAAAACACCCATACTTGTATTTAACAACACCAATACACACTAAAAATACAAATAAACACATCTTTTAAAAAAGAAAGAAGGGTTTATCTTCTCTCAAGGTTTGAGGTTGCAACCCATCCTGAAGGGGAAGGCATGGTCGCTGAGCTTGCTTATCTCTGTGTGAATCAGAAACGGGATGGGGGGGGATGATGATGCCTGCGCTCTGCTGGCTTTCTTCCCTACTGCCCTTTCCCCCTTGTTCATGAAATGGTGATATCCACATTTGGACTGGTTCTTTCCTCCCCAGTCAAACCTCTCCAGACACAGCTTCATATCCATACCCAGAGGGGTGGCTCCTAGGAGATTCTAAGTCCAGTCAAGTTCATAATGATAATAACCATCATTCACTTTGAAAACAGTTCTGAAACCTTCATGGGCACTAAAAGGACCTCAGGAAGGGGATGAAATGCAGAACTGGAGACCATGATCTACAAATGGTATCATGGGTTCTACATTTTAAACCCTAAGGTTTTTGCTTTCCTTCCTTCCTTCCTTCCTTCCTTCCTTCCTTCCTTCCTTCCTTCCTTCCTTCCTTCCTTCCTTTCCCTTTTTTTCAATTCCAAAGTGGCTGACTGATTGTGCTCAGAATACTGTATATTAGGAGACAACAATGTGGGGAAAAGAAATGTAGTCACAGGCCTGAAATCCTAGGAGAGATAAGAACTAGAGCTTGGGGCACCACGTGAGAAGGATGGAACTGTTTGGTAAGACACGTGACCCAGGACAGAGGCTGGAAGGAATGCCTCATGAGTTTCTCTTTCCCTGCTTCATGGAACTGAAAGCTGCCAATTTCAGACCGCTGCTAGATGGAAAAGTTCATCCTTGTGGGACACTGGCATTGAGAGGACCCTACTTTTTATGTGCTGCATTAAATCTGTGGGGTTTGTTTGTTTTGTTTTTACTGTTACTCAGTCAATATAAGTTTCCTGAATACACTCATTGATTCCCACTCCTGGGTTGGCGTGCTGCATAATTTTTTTGTCAATTTGACACAGGCTAGAGTCATCTGAGAGGGAGGGGGATCTCAATTAAGAAAATGCCTCCATTAGATCAGGCTGTAGACAAGCCTGTAGGGCATTTTCTTAATTAGTGATCAGTAGGGGAGGGCCCAGCCCATGGTGGGTGATTCCATCCCTGAAATGGCAGTCCTGGGTTCTGCAAGAAAGCAGGCTGAGCAAGTTATGAGGAACAAGCTAGTAAGCAGCACCCCTCCATGGCTTTTGCATCAGCTCCTGCCTCCACGTTCCTGCCCTGATTGAGCTCCTGTCCTGACTTCCTTTGATGATGAACAGTGCTGTGGAAGTATAAGCTGAATAAACCCTTCCCTCCCCAACTTGCTTTGGTCCTGGCATTTTGTCCCAGCAAATAGACACCCTGGCTAAGACAGCTGTGTTCAGAGAGTGTCTGAATGCTGTCAAACCAGGAGCTTCCCTGGGAAAGTCCAGAAATCCCAAGTCAGAGCCACAGACACTAAACAGACCCATGTCTCACAATTCATTAAGTGCGTCAGCTCAGCAAGACACATTGATTTCTTCTACAACTCGTTGCTGTATCTTGAAGCATGGTTCTGTCTAACAGCAATCCCCTGGATGCCTAAAGAGAAGATGCTCAGAGCTGAGCGAGTTCTAAAAGCTTCTCCCCTAATAGTGCTTGTCTTGGTAGTTGTAAATGTTGAATGATACTCTCTGTGGCAAATATTGAGACCACAGCCTGCCCCTCACTATACACCCCAGAAATGCTAGTAGTTAGTGTCGTCATTTCCTCCTTTATAAAAGGAGACTGAACTTGAGGACACTCAGGCTCCTTCTAGCTCTGCTGCCTTTGTTTGTGAGAGCAGTTGTCAACCGTCCTGATGCTGAGACCCTTTAACACAGTTCCTTATGTTGCAGTGGCCCCCAACCATGAAATTATTTTGCTACTTCATAACTGTAATTTTGCTACTGTTTATGAATTGTAATGTAAATATCTGGTCTGCAGGATATCTGATGGTAAACCCATCTGTTGAGAGCTACTGCAATAGAGGGAGAAAGAGTGGTACCCAGGGCTGGTAGAAACCCAGTTTCCCTTCCAGCAGAAGAGAAATGGCTTTATGAAAGGGGGATGTACGGTACTTGCCTAGCACGGGCGGGTCCCTGGAACTGATTCCCAGCATGAGGAGGGCTGTGGAAGGGGGAAGAAGGGTAGGAGAAAGGAAAAGCAGCTTCCGGACTGAGCACTAAAGACCAAGCCAGGGAAAGAATTTAGGACACAAGAAATGGGGGCTGCTTCACAAACAAGTTCAATGAGAACACAGAGTCAAATGTGCTTTTGACAGAATTAGCATGGTGGACAAGATCATAAGACTATCAACTTGACCTTAGACAAATGACTGAAAAGCTAGACCGAGAAGCTTTCAGAACCGGAATCATCGGTCCCGATGCCGCTGTGCAAGTGTGTGACATTGGTTGAGTCACACTCCGAATCTTAATTTCCTCCACTGTAGAATAAGAAAGATAATAACAGGGCATCGATGTGTGCAAAAACTCGCAGCAGAGTGTGTCATACCAGAATACAATAACATTACAAGCACACAATAAAGATTCTCCAAATGTTGTTATCCGACCTTGCCATTCTCCATCATTTCCTGCAAGAATTTCCTGAAGAATTTCTACCTTGGACCGGGTGTGACTGTGGGCTGATGACTTCAGGAAGAGGCACATATGTATGTATGGGTATGTGAAACCAAGCTTACCCGAGCAACACTTGTCAGCTAAATAAAAATTACCTTAGATATACAAAACATTTTTCAAATCTATAAGGAAACCATCACAGTGAACAAAATCAAAAATTGTCCTTCAATGTAGAATAACCTCTTGTTAATAAATATGCTCAGCTTGAGCTCAGAATATGGTTATGATGCATGGAACTTTTTTCTCAGCATAACACCAGTTCATTTCTTTATTTTTTTTTTGTAAAAAACTTATTACTTGGAGCTGGAGAGATGGCTCAGTGGTTAAAAGCACTGTGCTATTCCAGAGGCCTGAGTTCAGTTCCCAGCAACCACATGGTGCCTCACAACTATCTCTAGTAGGATCTGATGCCCTCTTCCAACATGAAGGTGCATGTGCAGATAGAACACTCATATATTTTCTCCTTCTTATTTGAAAATTTCATGTATGTTTATGGTGTAGTTTGGTCCCATCTACCTTGCCCCAACTTCTCCAGTTCCCCCCATGTTCTTCCACATCTCACTCCCAACTTCATGTCACCTTTCATTGTTAACTAATTCACTAAGTCCAATTGGTGTTGCCCATATATTCGTGGATATGGCGTCATCCATTGGAAGATGGCCGATGTACCAGAGACCTCACCTTCAAAGACAAATGATCTCCCCCATTAGCCATCAGCTACCAATGGTTCCTCAGCGAGGGTGAAACCTTGTGAGCTCCTCTCCCATCCACGATAGAATTTTGACTGATTTGATTTGTTCAGGTCTTGTGCAGGTTAGCCACGCTGTGAGGTCATGAGTATAATGGCCATACCATGTTCAGAAGACAGCATTCCACGGCCCTCCTCTACTGCTGGCTCTTACAGTCTTTCTGTCCTCACTGTCACAATGTTCCCTGAGATGCAGGAGGTGGTAGATAGGGCTATCCCCATTTAGGGGCTTTCTAAAGCTTTTTGAATATTTAAGAAGGTCTAAATTAAATAATATTCAAAAATAGCCTGCTTATACTTTGCCAAAGTGTCAAGGCCATTAAAGATGAAGAAGGACAGGGGAATTGTCCTAGACTAATAGAATATATGTAGACCGGGCTGGCTTCGAACTCACAGAGATCCACCTGCCTCTGCCTCCTGAGTGCTGACTAGTAGACTCTAAAGAAATGTGAGAATGAAATACAATATGCTCTCAGGTTTGGATTCAGTAGAGGTGGCTAGTAAAATTAAAATAAAGCATGCAGGTTCAACAAGGTTAAATTCTTTTTTATTTTATTTTTAATTAATTAATTAATCTTGGTTTTTCAAGACAGGGTTTCTCTGTGTAGCCCTGGCCATCCTGGAATTCACTCTGTAGACCAGGCTGGCCTTGAACTCACAAAGATTTACCTGCCTCTGCCTCCAGAGGGCTGGGATTAAAGGTGTGCATCACCACTGCTTGGCAAGGTTAAATTCTTGATGTTGATTATTGTCTTATGTTCATAGGAGACACCAACTTTGGAGAAGTTGGGTAAATGGTACATGGGAATACTTCGTTCTGCTTTTGTGTTTTTACAATAAGATTGAGATTATTTTAAAATTAAGATTTTAAAAAAATATTTAAATAGAATAAGGTGGGATTCCCCTCTGTGTGCTGTGAATATATTTTATTACCATTGGTTAATAAGCTGCTTTAGCCTATAGCAGGGCAGAATATAGCCAGGCTGAAAGAGATATATATAGAAAGAGTAGGCAGAGTAAAAGAGATGCCATGTAGCTGCCAAAAGAGACAGACATCCAGAACCTTTACCAGTAAGCCACAGCCTTGTGGCGATACACAGATTAATAGAAATGGGTTAATTTAAGACGTAAGAGCTAGTTAGGAATATGCCTAAGCTATTAGCCAAACAGTGTTGTAATTAATATAGTTTCTGTGTGATTATTCGGGTGTGGGTGGCTGGGAAACAAACGAGCAGTCCCCACTTACAATAAGAGAAGTTTATCAAATGTGAAATTCACGGGAATTTCCAGAGTAGAAGGGATGGTTTGGGTGGCTGTGATATTGACTAGCTCTATAGCTTTCAGAGAAGTCAATTCCTCTGAATCACAGACTCCTGTGTCTACAACATGGAGCTGATATAAATAACAGAACTATTTTGTAAAGTTAAGTAAGGGGGCTGGAGGGCTGGCTCAGCAGTGAAGAACTCTTCCCGCTGTTCCTGAGGATCCGAATTTGGCTTCCAGCACCCATGTCTGGTGTTAGCAACTGCCTGTAATTCCGGCTCCAGGCTATCCCGCACCCTCTTCTGGTCTTCACAGGTACCATACCGCATCCCACCTGCACATGCATGTGGTGGACACTGGCACAGACCTCTACACATACATGTACATTAAAATGAATCATATAAAAGACAGAACTGAAGACCGTGGGTGGAAAAGGCCCCAGAAAGCTGTTAAGTTTCCTTCTGGTCTGTCCTTCCGCTTCTATCCAAAGTGGATGATGATGTGTGTCTGTCACTCCCTAGGTGTAAGCACCGCGTGCTAAATGCTTTGGGATTGGTAGGATGGCACCAGAGCGAGGCAGAGTGTTGCGTGGGCAGGAGATCCCCCACTGCGGGATCTTAAGTACGTAAACAGAGTTAATAGCTCCCCGTGTAAACAACACTAGCTGTTATGTGGGGTTCTTCACTAGTTTTTAACTTGATACCCCAAAAGGAGCACTTCGGTACACAGAGTGAATGTGGGTTGTATGTTTCCGTTCCTCCTGTGGCGATCCCTCCAGGAGCCGCGGATTTGAGCCTCTGTGGAACAATGTTCTACTTTAGAGAGACAGGCTTTCCAGGCCGGAGGCTCTCAGTTCTCTCTAAAGTGTTTGGAAAACAAGTAGTTGGGGCAGAGTGAGTGGGTGTAGAGAGGGTCACTCCCATTGTGAGCCTGCTTGTGGGAGTGGGTGTGTGGAGATATCTGGGTGTGGGGTAGAGTATGTGATGCAGAAGAAAAAGGCCCTGGAGTGAGTTTGTCCATTTGGCTGCTCCTAACTCAGTGCATCTTTGCTCCAAAGAGAGCCCTGAGGCTCTGGTCTTTGCAAGGTCAGTGCTGGCATTGAACACAATACCTTGTTCTTGCTCCAAAGGAATGTATATCTTGACTTCAAAGGATTTTCATACTCCCCCCAATTCCGTTTATTGGAAGGTAACCCTACAAAGGGCTTTCTCAATATTTAAATTAATTTTTAGACTTTGTATGAATCAATAAGCTTTTTTTTTTCCAACATGATTCCTGGAATTTGCTTCAGAATAGTCCAGCAAGTGCAGGTGAAGCAAGACTGGACATAGGCTGGAGTATGATGGGTATGTCAGATTTATTACATTCTCTCTACTTTTATGTGTGTTTCATTTTTTTCATAATAAAAGTATATCCTATTGTTTGGTTAATAAAATGTTATAAAAAGATAAAGCATGATTTTTTTTTTACAGAAATTCAGGTTGAGGTAGCAAAAGGTACATAGGCTGGCTTTGAGCCCAATAATCTTGGGGACCAGATTAAAAACAGGGAAGACCCAAGCAAGTTCCACTGGTGTTTCATCAGTTTTGTTCCATGAGTGGACTAAAGTTGATGTCCTCTTAAAAGACATCTTACCCTTAGGATAATGATTAAATCTGAAAATATCTTGCCAATCATTTCCTTTCTGACCACTGGGTCTGGTAGTGAAGAAAACTGGGTAAGCATTGACTGTGAAGACACAGAGTGAACATAACTGGGTGCCAAGCCCCAGGAATGCGGAAGTGAGATGCAGGTTGAGAGTCTAGAACAAAAGGCTTGTATGCTAAGAATCAGTCACAAGACAATACAATGAGCGCCACAGGCCAGGTTCTATGAGTTAGGATCTACACTAATATTGCATGCAGAACTGGCGAGGATCCCAGAGAAGCTAACTGTTGAACAGCAGAGCAGGCTAACAGGTAGAAAGGCGACTAGACAGGTGGATGTAGTTTCCAAAGCAGAGGCATGAGAGATTGCGCATGACTCTCCTCAGGAGAAACACCCCCAACATGCACACATATACAGCGTGACCAATCCTGTATCCTTCCCATTGCTTCCCATCACTCTTTAGGCTTTGGGACCTAGTGTAGTTTCCTCCAGAGAGCTGGGTGATTGAATGGGCAGGGTGCTAAGAAGAAAGGGTGCTAAGTCCTTGTTAGCACTAACTCGTTAATACCAACTAGTCTTATCAATGCCTGTTTTTGTAGGCTTGGTCCTAATAGCCTTGTCATAGGAGTGGATAGTTTGGCTGTATTTAGGGCCACCTATGTTAAAATAGTAACTCCACAGGAACTCTCCTGGTTCATTGAATGGTATTTTTAATTTAGACCTCTCCAAAGAGTCTGGAAGAACTCCTGTGAGTCTAACACAGACAGAACCACCACCAGTTCGTATTTCTGTGGATGGGAAGGGAGAAGAAATTATTTTCCTGACTTCTACAAGCAAGGAACCAGGGGTTAGAGAAGTGAGGTGATCTGCTCAGTGTGGTGGTTTAAAAGAATGGCCCCCAAAGGGAGTGGCACTATTAGGAAATATGGCCTTGTTGGAGTAGGTGTGGCCTTTTTGGAGTAGGTGTGGCCTTGTTGGAGTAGGTGTGGCCTTGTTGGAGTAGGTGTGGTCTTGTTGGAGGAAGTGTGTCGCTATGGAGGTGGAGGCGGGCTTTGAGGTTTTACATATGCTCAAGCCACATGCAATGTCTCAGCCACTTCCTGTTGCCTGCAGGATCAAGCAGCTCCTCCTCCACTCTCAGCTCCTTCTCTAGCACCATGGTAATGGACTGTGAGCCACCCCAATTAAATGTTTTCCTTTTAAGAGTTGCCATAGTCATGGCGTCTCTTCACAGCAATAGAAACCCTAAGACACTCAGGAAAGATGGCGAACAGGATAGTTAGGCTTTCTTCCAAGAGATAGCAGTGGGCACACGTGCAGGAGGTAGATTCCTCCTACTACATTCTTTTTCCAGCCTTAGATCTAGTCATTCTTCTTATCCTAGCACATCAATACATCACTACAAAGCCAGGGCATTGAATGAATGGAATACACCAGGGACGGGATGTATAACGAAGCAGCAGAGCATACGGTTAATTTTATTTTCTAATTAATCTGAGGCTACCCATAAATTTTATTAGACATTGATCAAAATTTCTTTCAATTGGAGGACTATTGATTAAACTCAGGCTATGAAGTTATAGAAGATACAAGAAGTGAAATTCTCATTTCTCAGACCATCAATGTCTTGGAGATGCTGGTGGGTGGATTTTACTTAAATCATGCTATCAACCTGTTTGGCCTTTTCCTGTGTGTGTAGAGTAAGACGTGTAGCTCACTTATTTACTGAGCAGATGCTTTGTGTTAGAATGACAGAGAATTCTGGAGGTCATGCTGGATCAGATCACAGCTCCTGTCCTCTTGGAACTTCTCCAGTCATGCGTCTGCTAGTGGGGAGTTACAGAACGACAGGGACCAAGGACTGTGTACAGTGGGATTGTGGGCTGCAGGACCCAGGAAGGCTTCTCACTGGAGGAGATGCTTATCATGGACCTGGTATTGGCTGAGATAGAGGATGGAAGGCATTCTACGCAGGAGGGGGAATACTGAAGAGGTTGGGATGCTTGAGCATCTTGTTCATCCTCCTTTCCTGACATGCTCTGGCTGACACTGGTGCACTCGCTTCCCTGAGCATCCTCTGTAACAGCTGTGGCCTTTGTTCTACTTGGGAGCTGTTCTGTGATAGTGAACCACAAGGGTCCTGCTCTTTGAAGTGATTGCCATGGTAACAAGAACTTCATATTGTTGGGGAGTACAACATATTGATAAAATTGAGCCCAGAAGCTCAAGAACTCCAAATGTGCCAATGTCCCAGCAGGGCTGTTGATAAATAGTGCTTCATTCAAGACTTGGTCATACTTACTCTAGATCCCTTTCTTTTTTTTTTAAAGGTTTATTTTATTTATTATGTATACAACATTCCTTCTATGTGTGCCTGCAGGTCAGAAGAGACCAGATCTCATAGATGGCTGTGAACCACCATGTGGTTGCTGGGAATTGAACTCAGGACCTCTGGAAGAGTAGCCAGTACTCTTAACCACTGAGCCATCTCTCCAGCCCTCTAGATCCCTTTCTTATTGGCATTTTTTAAAAAAAGAACAGAAGAAACTGTGGTATCAGCTCTGTAGTTTTCTAGACTTTTTTTAAAAATCAAGTTCCCTCAACTCTCTTGCTTATACCTATGGGGACCTGGTAGATGAAGAACGAAAAGCACCATGTTTGTCTTGATTTTTGTATCCTTTTGATATTATTATTCCCGGTTGACTTCAGCATTGTCACTATCCACCCTGATGCCCAAAGAAATCAAAGATTTGATGAAGAAAAGTGAACTCACATTGAGAAAGAGATCTTCCTTGATTTTCTAAAAGAAAGGTATTTAAGGTCCAAAGGGGGCAACAATGTGCCTGTGTTACTACCCTATACAGACACTGGGCTAGCAGGACCCAGGCAGGGATAAACAGTAAAACCCTGCAACCCCAGGGAGCAGAAATGAAATCAGGCAGGATGGTGAGTGGACCCAATAGAGTCCCAATTAGACAATGGGAGACTTTCTCCATCTTCTTGGAGTTCTATGTGACTCTTGCCAGCTCCCTGCTGACCAGTCCTCATCCTTCCAGAATATTCTAGCAGTTGACTGATGTTCAACCCCACGGTGCTTCTGCTCCCAACACTCCACGTTACCATTTAAATTGCTCTTGGCGATGTCTAGCACACAGTGCGCCCATGAACAGCGGCAGGTCTGTTCTTTGCTGTCCCTCTTCAAACGCTGTGGACCCTGAATAAATTATGGGTGAGGTAAGAATGCTGGGCAGGAGGGCACCCATTATGCCCCAGAGATGTAATGGGGTCTTCTGGGACAAATTTATGAAATATTGTCATCCCTTATCCCTATATGGAAAGAGAAGTTAGATCATTTGTTGGTTGGTTGTAGGGTTTAGACTTGGGGCTCCTGAATCCAAATCCAATGCTCTTTCTACGATCTCATTCAATAGGATTTAGTTAAGCAGTTATTTTTAACCATCTGTGATATGTCTAACATGGTATTAACAATGTAGGTAAATAAATATGGTTCTCTCTCCCAGTGACATTTCGGTCTAACAAGAGGGACAGCAACCACTCTGTCATAAAGATCGTGATGAAGAGATGTTCTTTTTTGAAATATGAACAGAAAGGAAGGATGGCTGAGTCTTCTTGAATGAGTCATAGGCAGGTGGCTTTACAGAAAAACCAGAACCTCCAGCCAATGGCAAGAGCCCGCCAGAGACAGGTGTGGGTGTGCTCCGGCACAAAGATGAAATGGCACGGCAGAGCAAATATGTCGTGACTTGGTGATATGGGATAACCCAGCAGTACGGAATAACATGGTGTTATGTTATGCATGCTGATATGACATGGCACGACAGTAGTGTGGTGGTGTCACAGTGTAGCATGATGGTATAACACTGCATGGTGTTATGGCATAGCACAGTGCTATGGCATGGTGGGTTGGTGTATTACAGGATGGTGATATGTTGCAGATTCATGATGAAACAGCATGATGGCGTGGCATAGCATGGTAATATTTTATGGCACAGTATGGTAGAACACCACAGTACGAAGGTGTGTCACGGCATATATCCTGGTGCAGTACTGGGCCATGGTGCAGTGTTAGAAGGAAGGAATACCTGGGAGACATGGCGGGAAACAGCTGCACCATTACCACATCCCATCCCCGTCTCATCCATTTTCTTGTGTTTCCTGAATACCTTGCAGTGAAAAGGCAGAGGGAATATCTGTCACCCTTCTGTCTCACATTGTGGGTGCCCTGGGCAACCCACTCTCACGCTTTGGAGAAAAGTTCACTTCCCTCTGCACTGCGACAGCAGATATTCCAGCCAGTCTCCACTGCCCATCATTCTCCACATATACCAGAGGGCTCCCAGATTTTTTTAAATTGATTTTTATTGTGCTCTACATTTTTCTCTGCTCCCCTTCCTGCCTCTCCCCTCCCACCTTCAACCCTTCCTCCAAGGTCCCTATGCTCCCAGTTTACTCAGGAGATCTTGTCTTTTTCTACTTGCCATGAAGATTAGATCCTTGTATGTCTCTCTTAGGGTCCTCATTGTTGTCTAGGTTCTCTGGGATTGTGATTTGTGGGCTTATTTTCTTTGCTTTATGTTTAAAAACCACTTACGAGTGAGTACATGTGATAATTGTCTTTCTGTGTCTGGGTTACCTCACTCAAAATAATGCTTTCTAGCTCCATCCATTTTCCTGCAAAATTCAAACTGTTGTTATTTTTTTCTGCTGTGTAGTAATCCATTGTGTAAATGTACCACATTTTCCTTATCCATTCTTTGATTGAGGGGCATTTAGGTTGTTTCCAGGTTCTGGCTATGACAAACAAAGATGCTATGAACATAGTTGAGCACATGTCTTTGTGGCACGATTGAGCATCCTTTGGATATATACCCAAAAGTGGTATTACTGGGTCTTGAGGAAGGTTGTTTCCTAATTTTCTGAGAAGTCATCACACTGACATCCAAAGGGGTTGTACCAGCTTGCATTCCCACCAGCAATGCAGAAGTGTTCCCTTTCCCCCACAACCTCTCCAGCATAAGTTGTCATCGGTGTTTTTGATCTTGGCCATTCTTTTAGGTGTAAGATGAAATCTCAGAGCTGTTTTGACTTGCATTTCTCTGATGACTAAGGATGTTGAACATTTCCTTAAGTGTCTTTCAGCCATTTTAGATTCTTCTGTTGAGCATTCTCTGTTTAGGTCTGTACTCCATGTTTTATTGGATTATTTGTTCTTTTGATGACCAATTTCTTGAGGTCTTTGTATATTTTGGAAATCAGACCTCTGTCTGATGTGGGGTTAGTGAAGATCTTTTCCCATTCTGTAGGCTGTCGTTTTGTCTTGTTGACCATGTCCTTTGCTTTACAGAAGCTTTTTAGTTTCAGGAGGTCCCATTTACTAATTGTTTCTCTCAGTGTCTGTGCTGCTGGGGTTCTATTTAGGAAGTGGTTCCCTGTGCCAATGAGTTCAAGTGTACTTCCCACTTTCTCTTCTATAAGGTTCAGTGTGGCTGGCTTTATGTTGAGGTCTTTGATCCATTTGGACTTGAGTTTTGTGCATGGTGATAGATATGGGTCTATTTTCATTTTTCTACATGTTGATATCTAGTTATGCCAGCACCATTTGTTGAATATGCTTTCTTTTTTCCATTTGAAATTTTTTGCTTTATCAAAAATCAGGTATTTGAAGGTGTGTGGATTAATATCCAGGACTTCTATTCGGTTCCATTGGTCCTCCTGTCTGTTCTTATGCCAATACCAGGCTGTTTTCTGTACTGTAGCTCTGTAGTAGAGTTTGAAATCAGGGATTGTGATGCCTCTAGAAGTTCTTTTATTATACAGGATTGTTTTAGCTATCCTGGGTTTTTTTACTTTTCCATATGAAGTTGAGTACCATTCTTTCGAGGTCTGTGATGAATTTTGCTGGGATTTTGATGGGCATTGCACTGAATCTGTAGATTGCTTTTGGTAAGATTGCCATTTTTACTATGTTAATTCTACCTACCCAAGAGCATGGGAGGTCTTTCCACTTTCTGGTGTCTTCTTCAATTTCTTCTTCAAAGATATAAAGTTCTTGTCATCAAGTCTTCCACTTGTTTGGTTAGAGTCACTCTGAGATATTTTATGCTATTTGTGGCTATTGTGAAGGGTGTTGATTCTCTGATTTCTTTCTCAGCCTTTTTATCATCTGTGTACAAGAGGGCTACTGATTTTTTTTTAGTTAATCTTGTATCCTGCTACATTTCTGAAAGTGTTTATGAGGTGTAGAACTTCCTTGGTAGAATTTTTTGGGTTGCTTATGTAAACTATCATATATCAGCAAGTAGTGAGAGTTTGACTCCTTCTTTTCTGATTTGTATCCTCTTGATCTCCTTTTGTTGTCTTATTGCTCTAGCTAGGACCTCAAGAACTATATTGAGTAGATATGGAGAGACAACCTTGTCTTGTTCCTGATTTCAGTGGGATCGCTAGGAGCTTCTCCCCATTTAGTTTGATGTTGGCTGTTGGCTTGCTGTATATTGCCTTAATTATGTTTAGGTATGTTCCTTGTATCCCTAAGACCTTTATCATGAAGGGATGTTGTATTTTTTTCAAAAGCTTTTTCAGCATCTAATGAGATGATGATGCGGTTTTTATTTTTCAGCTTGTTTATATGGTGGATTACATTGACAGATTTTCGTATGTTGAACCATCCCTGCATCTCTGGGATGAAGCTGACTTGATCATGGTGGATGATGGTTCTGATGTGTGCTTGGATTCTATTTGCCAGTATTTTATTTAGAATTTTTGCATCAATGTTCATGAGTGAGATTGGTCTGTAATTCTCTTTCTTAGTAATGTCTTTCTGTGGTTTGGGTATCAGGGTAATTGTAGCCTCATAAAAAGAGTTTGGCAATGTTCCTTCTGTTTCTATTGTGTGGAATAATTTGAGAAGTATTGGTAATAGTTCTTCTTTGAAAATCTTGTAGAATTCTGAGCTGAAACCATCTGGTCCTGGACTTTTTTGGTTGGGAGACTTTTGATGACTGTTTCTGTTTCTATAACAGCCCTTATAGGTCTGCTTAATTTGTTTTTCTGAACTTGATTTAAATTTGGTAAGTGATATTTATCCAGAAAGTTGTCTATTTCCTTTAAGTTTTCCAATTTTGTGGAGTACAGGTTTTCAAAATATGACCTGATGATTTTCTGTGTTTCCTCCATGTCTGTTGTTATGTCTCCCTTTTCATTTCTGATTTTATTAATTTGGATATTCTCTCTCTGCCTTTTGGTTAGTTTGGATAAAGGTTTGTCTATTTTGTTAATTTTCTCAAAGAGCCAACTCTTTGTCTCATTGATTCTTTGTATTTTTGTTTTCTTTGTTTCTATTTTGTTGATTTCATCTCTCAATTTGATTATTTCCTGCCATCTAGTTCTCTTGGGTGAGTTTGCTTCTTTTTGTTCTAAAGTTTCCAATGTTCTGTTAATTCACTAGTGTGGGATTTTTCCAGCTTCTTTATGTAGGCATTTAGTGCTATGAACTTTCCTCTTAACACTACTTTCATTGTGTCCCATAAATTTGGGTTATGTTGTGTGGTCATTTTCATTGAATTTTAGGAAGTCTTTAATTTTTCCCTTTATTTCTTCCTTTACCATTAGTGATTCAGGTGAACATTGCTTAATTTCCCTGTGTTTGTGGGTTTTCTGGAATTAGTATTGCTGTTGACTTCTAGTTTTAAAGCATGGTGATCTGATAAGATACACAGGGTTATTCCAATTTATTTTTGTATTTGTTCAAGTATGTGGTCAGTTTTTGAGAAGGTTCCACGAGGTGCTGAGAAGAAGGTATATTCTTTTATGTTTGGATGGAATAATCTGTAGATGTCTGTTAAGTCCATTTGTGTCATAACATCTGTTAGTTCCCTTATTTCTCTGTTCATTTCTTGTCTGACTGACCTGTCCAGTGGTGAGAGGAGTGTGTTGAAGTCTCCCACTATTAGTGTATGGGGTTTAATGTATGATTCAAGCTTTTGAATTGTTTCTTTTACATATGAGGGTTCCTTGTATTTGGGACATAGATGTTCAGCATTGAGATTTCCTCTTGATGGATTTTTCCTGTGACTAAAATGAAATGTCCTTCTTTGTCTCTTTTGATTGATTTTAGTTTGAAGTCTATTTTGTTAGATATTAGGATAGCTACTCCTGCTTGTTTCTTAGGACCATTTGATTGAAATATTTTTTCCCAATCCTTTACTCTGAGATGATGTCTGTCTTTGTGGTTGAGGTGTGTTTCTTGTATGCAGCAGATGGATGGATTTGTATCCAGTCTGTTAGCCTGTGCCTTATTTTATTTTACTTTATTTTATTTTCAAGACAGGGTTTCTCTGTAGTTTTTGGTGCCTGTCCTGAAACTAGCTCTTGTAGACCAGCCTGGCCTCAAACTCAGAGATCCACCTGCCTCTGTCTTCCAAGTGCTGGGAATAAAGGTGTGTGTCACTTCTGCCTGGCGGGCCTGTGCCTTTTTATAGGTGAGTTGAGTCCCTTTATATTAAGGGATATTAATGACCAGTGATTGCTATCTCCCATTAATTTAGTTTTCATTGTTGGTGATGTTAATCTGTACGTTTTTCCCTTCTTTGGAAATTGCTGCTATGAGACCATCAATTGTCTGTGTTTTTGTTGGTGTAGCCATCTTCCTTGGGTTGGAGTTTTCCTTCTAGTATTTTGAGTAGGGCTGGGTTTGTGGCTAGACACTGGTAAAATCTGGTTTTGTATCCTTTTATGGTGATTGAAAGTTTTACTGGGTATAGTAGTCTGGGCTGGCATCCGTGGTCTCTTAATGTCTGCATAATGCTTGACCATGACCTTCTGGCTTTCATTGTCTCCAGTGAAAAGTCAGGTGTAATTCTGATTGGTCTGCCTTTATGTTACTTGGCCTTTTTCCTTTGCAGCTCTTAATATTCTTTCTTTACTTTGTATGTTTACTGTTTGATTATTATGTGGCAGGGGGAGTTTTTTTGTTTTGTTTTTTTTTTGATCCAGTCTATTTGGTGTTCTATAAGTTTCTTGTATCTTTTTGTTTTTTGTTTTTTTGGTTTTTTGAGACAGGGTTTCTCTGTGGCTTTGGAGCCTGTCCTGGAACTAGCTCTGTAGACCAGGCTGGTCCAGATCTCACAGAGATCTGCCTGCCTTTGCCTCCCAAGTGCTGGGATTAAAGGCGTGTGCCACCACCACCCAGCTAGTTTCTTGTATTTTTATAGGCATATCTTTCTTTAGGTTGGGAAAGTTTTCTTCTATGATTTTGTTAAATACATTTTCTGTGCTTTTGAGTTGAACTTCTTCTCCTTCTTCTATACCTATTATTCTTAAATTTGGCCTTTTCAGGCCATGGATCCTGAATATTTTAGATTAAGCTTTTGTTAGATTTAATGTTTTCTTTGGCTGATGAGTCTATTTCCTCTTTTGTATCTTCAGTGCTTGAGATTCTCTCTTCCATCTCTTGTATTCTGCTATTTATGCTTGCATTTGTGGTTCCTGATCATTTTCTCATGATTTCTGTTTCTATAATTCCTTTGGCTTTTGTTTTCTTTATTGTCTTTATTCCAGTTTTCAAGTCTTGAGTAGTTTCTTTCATATGTTTGATTGCTTTTTCTTGGTTTTCTTTAAGGGATTTGCTGATGTCTTCCAATTTTTTGTTTGTCTTTTCTTTCATTTCTTTGAGGGAATTTCTCATTTCCTCTTTAAGTGTTTCAAATATTCTCCTGAAGTTATTTTTTAGGTCATTTTCTTCTGCTTCATCTATTCTTGGTTGTTCAAGTCTTGCTGTTGTAGGGTCTTTAGGTTTTACTGGTGCCATGTTTCTCTTTGTGGTTTGCGTGTGTTCTTACCTTTTCTACTCATCTTTTCCTCTAATAGGCATGTTTGGGGATGTCTGTGATTCTGTTGATTAATCTTCTAGGTGCCAGAGAATCCAAGGCTCAGATGATTGTTCCTCATGGTAAAGTCAGTGCCACGGTTCTGGTTACCCCTTTGGTCACACTGTGTTCCTGGAGGTTGCTCAGCACTGCCAGACTTTGCTCTACTCCCTTGGAGTTTGCTGTCTCAGGCCTGCTCTAGCCTAGATTGTCGGCTCAGACCTGTTTCTGTAAATGCACCTGGTCTGGTCCATTCCTGCAGAGGTCCCTGGCTTGGGGTTGGTCCTATAAAGGACTCTGGCTCTAGTCTACTCCCTTGGAGGTCCCAGGCTCAGGTCCCAGATTTTAAATTTTCATTAGAAGGTCTCTTTCTTAGTCAGTGTTCTATTGCTGTGAAGAGACATCATGACCATGGCCACTCTTATAAAGGAAAATATTTAACTGAGGCTGGCTTACAGTTTCTGAGGTTTAGTTTGTTATTATCATGGTAGGAAGAATGGAAGCATGTAGCAGACATAGTACTGGAGTCCTCTCCAGCTGAGAGTTCTACTTCCGTATCAACAGACGGCAGAAAGAGAGAGACACTGAGCCCAGCTTGAGCATTAGAACCCCCCACCCTGACATTTCCCCCAACAAGGCCACACCTACTCCAACAAGGCAATGCGTCCTACTCCCTATCAAGGAGCACCACTCCCTAATTACCAAGCATTCAAATCTATGAGCCTATGGGACCCGTCTTATGTAAACTACCACCACTTCCTCCCTCTTGAATCTTCCTTTTCCTCTTACAGTATAGCTCTAAACCCTAAACTTCTCCAGCCCCACCTCAGGCATCACCTCTTCTGTGAAGCCTTGCTTCGAGGCTGGCTCTGCATCTCCTCCTTACCAGCAGAGCATACCTGATGTAGGCTGCCTGCCTTGCCATCACCATGGACCTCCATTTCCCTTTTCCTATGGGTAGGCTTCAGGGAGTATCTTCCAGATCTCCAGCTCACCTATATGCTGCCTTCCACCATGCCTGGCAATTGTAGAGATTCAAAGACCTAATGCAATGGATCCAAGCAGCTTTTGCTGACCCACTTAAGAAAAACATTCTTCTTTATTCAAACTAGCACTTTCCCTTTTCTTCCAAGGCAATGGAAGGAACAGCGTAGATCTTAGAAACAGTCTACTTACAGCTGAGTAGCACATCAGGGTACCCATCATTCCATTGGCACACTGAACTGTACAATCTGCCAGGGACATCTGCTCCAAGTCCCTGCCCTTGGGGAGTGCCTTCCTGTCCCCCCCCACCACCTGCCCCACAACCTCAACCTCCATCAGAAACAGAAACCAGAAAATGGCTGATAGGCCCAAATTTGAGTTGTATTTCTCAAAAGAAGCTAACCGACAGTCTCAGGACATTGAGATCCTAAAGATGAGAGAGGCTGAGTGACTTTTGCTGACTGCTGATGGTCAGAGGTACATAGCAGTGAAATGCTAGGTGGTATTGGTAGGATCATGCACACATGCAAGCACACACACACACACACACACACACACAGACACACACACACACACACAAGCATAACAGTGCAAAGGGGTAAGAAAGCCTACCAGTCATCATTGTGCCCTAAATGTACATGGGGTGACACCGGGTAGAGCAAGAATGGGGCAGACAGACGGAAACTGTACTTTCGTAGCCCCTTTCCATAAATTTAGAAACTATTACAGAAAAACAAAACCAAAAAACCTGTTCAGAGTCCTGAATCTTTCTTTTTATTTTGTCTCTTTCTACTGGAGGTAGTTGCCAGCAAATATACTTACCTGAGACATTTATATCCCATGATTCTCCAGACAATACTCATATCTAAACTGATACTAGCTCAGACAGAGCTGCCCTCATTTCTTTCTGGGACCACTGAACCCCTCTTTTGACTCTCCCCTACCACTTATTTTCACCATTCCATTCCCTACAGGACTGTGGAAAGGTTGGTGCTTCTTCTACTTCAACTTCTTCCAAGGATTCCCCCTCCTCTGAGGACTCACTCACCTCCCTGACTTGTTTTCCAAAGCCCCTCCTCAATCAGCTCTTGCCTCTCCTCACCCTCCAGCTTCCATTGCATTTTCCTCAGAGACGTTGACCTGCCCCCAATATCAAAGAGGCTATGCTCTTCTACCTACCCTGTAGATCCCTGTTCTCCATGCTGTGAAAGTCTGTTCCTCACAACACACCTGCCATTGCTCACAAGGCTGACATTTCGCATGGTTCAGAGGCTCCTGGGCCCCATGATGTGGTGTGGGGACCTCTGCCCTTGTCTCTTGCTGATCACAGCGCCTGCTCATTGCATCCACTAGTTCTGTAACCTCATCCAGACATTATCCTCCTGACAATCATCAGGACTGCTTCTTCCTGGCACGTCGCATGCAGGCTAAGAACATTCAGTGAGTTTGTTTCTTCATTCTTAGGTTATTTTTTAAACTTCCTATTCTGAGTTAATTATTTTATTTAATGCGTGCTTGTTTTCCTTGCATGTATGTCTGGGTACCACGTGCATGCCTGGTGATCCTCGGAAAATAACGTATGGGCAGTAGTGAGCCACCACATGAGTGCTAGGAATGGAACCTGGCTTCTCTGCAAGGACAGCAAGTGCTCGTAAGCACTGAGCCAGCTCTCCAGCCCTCCGTGAGTTTTTGTTGATTGAACCAACTGACATGTAATCACTAGCATTACACACAAAACACCAGTGTTCCTAACTATGTGTGTTCACAAGAGGGTAGGGACACAATGAAGCAGATCTTACCTTCAATGGTGTGTGTGTCTATGTGTGTATCAGGTAACATGATTCCAAGTGTTGGTTCACATGGTGACCACCCATCCATTCCCATTTGCCAACAATTGACACATTCCCCAAGACATGGCACTTACTTTTCTAAAAATATCAGAGAAACTTAAGCTATTCATCAGCCTGCAAGAATATCGCAACTATAAGGTAGACTTGAGGGCCAGTGCTCAAGTATGCTGTGTCTGCTTGCCTGAAGCCAGAAAGACTTGTTGATTGGCTTATGGGCCCACTTGACATTCCACACGGCAGCCATCAGCTCTTTGCCAGGCTGCATAGAGATCAGGAGCTGGGATCTCTCTAATTGATCATACACAGAACAGACAAGACAGCTTAAATGGTTAGACCTCCATCACAGAGCTCCTCTGACCTCAGCATGCATACGAATGCCCTGCTGTCTTTGCTTAGCGTACATTACAACTTCTCGAGCATAACGAGAACTTAAGATTCTGAATTCTCCAAGTACCCAGGTCAAGGTGGATGTTTTTGGACCTGAGGATACACTTGGAGTAGCAAAGGGGCTAATAGTTCAGATCCCTAGACTATAGAGTTATCTGGGGAAATTCACTGGTACCCAGACATGGGACCAAATCAGTCAAGTCACTCTCCAAAGGTGGGACAAGGCATCAGGATTTTTAACTTTCCTCCAGTATTTCCACAGTCAAGACTGCAAATCCCACAAAGGAAGGCCAAGAAAAACCTCACTTGATAAAAACTGATTGATTGGTCCAGATGGGCTAGACTGTGCTGTCAAGTCATTTATTGGAAGTGGATTCAGTGATCCCAAAACAGGAGCTTATTTTAGAAAGCCTAGAGGCAGGATTCTAAAAACAAAAGCAAAAATTACACAGGGTATAATGGTATATTTGGTCATTTAGCAAAGACTCAACATTTCCTGAATCCTTAAAGTGATGGAGCTCAGTGAGCAATCTTGGAGGACAAAGCAGGCCATACTCTGACCACAGGCAACAAGAGAGAGCAAAACCCCTCAGAATCAAGCCAACCTCAGGTTCTGCAGCTCTCTGCCTCCAAGCTAGTCCCGGGCTGTCCAGCCTTCCTTTTGTTTCCTTGCATGCCGAGGTTTATTAACAGCCAGTTAGCAAGTGTTCTAAACACACACCACACACACACACACACACACACACACCACACCCTGGGCTCTCCCCTGCTTCTCTGCACCTCACCTGACAAATGTCTACCTTTGCCTTGCCCGTCCCCTTCCCTATTTGAGAAGCAACAGTGCACCTCCTTCCCAAGATGAGCTCCCACCTGTGTTCTACATCCCAGCTCACCCTAGCACCTTCTAGAAATCTCCACGCAATCCTGCCTTTTTCCATTACCACCTGCAGTCCCGTCTCTCTCAGGCATCTTTAATCCCTTTCCCTTCCCGGGCTCGGCCTCTTCTATAGATGTGTGTGTTCAGGTCTGTCTTTCACCAACTATTTTACCTTTCTAGTCATCATTATTATCAGTATTATTATCAATATTGTCTTTCTTCCCATCATCAATTTTGTTTTTCATCAACTCATACACTTTCCTGTTATTCAGTCTTCTTGCCTTCCCTACTGATGAAAAGTATTCTTGGAAGGTCTCATGACCTAACTAAAAGGTCTTTCAGAGACGCCACCCTCCTCCTCCCTCTCCATTAGGCATTCCTGATTTCTCCCTTTCTCTGAAACATCAGTGGCACTGGCTAAGGGGACTGCTTGCTCCACTCACATTGCTTATGGCTAAGTCTTGTGCAAACTGCAGGCCCGTGGATGATGAATCAAACACTGTGACCATCAGCTTCCTTCTTTAATCCCCAGCTTACAAGAACTAAAGTAGACCAGGACAGGGAGTAATACACAGCACATTGCATGTAGGAAGGATGTGTATAATTAACCATACAGCACACATATCAGGGACAGCACAGCACATGGACAGTGGAGTCCCATGAGATTTTACTGCCTAGTGATGGCATCACCATCTTGGTTTATGCAAATACTCTATGTTGTCCTCCTACTGGTGAACTTGCCTAATGACATCTAACTCGGACATGTCCCTGTGGTTAGGCAATACAGGACTGTGTTGTTAAATGTATGCTTTGGCAGTGAATTTTGAAATTTTTTTCTTCTAGTTTGTTTGTCTGTACAGCCATACTAGGAAGTGACAAGGACTCTTTCTAGACCTCTGAACTAATATAATATTTCAAAAGACCAAAGTCAAGTTATATACGGTAGCTCACGTCTGTAATCCCAGCACTTGGTAATTGGAGCAGGGGATCAGGAGTTTAAGGTTATCCTTGGCTGAAGAGCAAATTAAGAGGTCAGCCTGGGCCACATGGGGTCTCAAAACCAGAAAATAAATAAATAAAGGTAAGACCGTCTTCTGGAAATTGTACCTTCTTCTAAATTCCCTATATTGCTAATGTTTGTTCCCGTCCCTTAATTGTTCTGTGATTCCCCTCTCCCACACTCCAGATGTCTGTCTTCTCTCTTCTCTCCACCATCCATTCTAAAGCAGTTACCTAGAGACCCATTCTTAGGAGCCAGCCAACCAGCCTTCCTTCCGTCATTTGTCCTGTCTCACTGTAGTTCCAGACATTACTAATCAAACCCAGATAGTGCTCCTAGCTCCTCTTCTGGGTCTCTAGTTTCTTATAGTTCTCCAGACTTCATTTAGGATCCCACACTGTCATTCACTAGCTGATGTATGATGCCATGTATGTTGTTGGACGTTTCAAAACTCAGTATCCTTGCCTACAAAATAGAAATAGTCTCACAAAGCCATTTTCAGAACTGGAGATATGCAGAGAGATGGGAAGAATAGGTATATAAATAGATACATAAAGCTAGATGAAGGATCTACAAAGAGGCTGGAACTCGGGCATTAGCGTACTGCCTCCCAATTCCTGAGATACTGCTATGGACTGGATGTATGTGTGCCTGCCCTTTGCCAAATTCAGTCTTCAGTGTGGTGGTATTACATAGCGGGGGCTTTGAGAGGGAGCTGGTCTCAGGTGAGGTCTTGAGGGAACTACTCCTGTGATAGAGATGGAGGAGACTGGGGGGGGGGAGGACGCAGCAGGAAGGCAGTCTGCTGAAAGCCAAGCAGAGAGGCTTTCCAGATCCCAACCACACTCAGCCCCCAGAATTGTGAGAAATAAATGGTTGTGCTGAAGCCGCTTAATTTCTGCTTTTCTGTTAAAGCAGACTGAACTAAGACAGATACCTTGCTAAGAAATTCCCCATGTCTTCCTACTGTCACTGAATAAGATATCTCAGCTCTTGTCTTAGTCCTTTAAGTGTCCCTCAATTTGGCCTCGGTTCCTTCATCTGAGCCTCCACATTGCGCTAGCCCCTGTGTTTACAGTGAGACAATGTGTCATCCCTACACTTCCCTGCCTCCTCAGTCACTTCTCTCCTGTAGCTGTCACTACAGTACAACCTCACAGGAGGTGGTTACCCCAGCCTGCCTACAGCTGGTGGCCCCACAGGGACCTGGGGAGCAGTCTGGTTTGGAGCGCAGACACAGCAGGCGTCTTAGAAGGAAATGAACTGTCACGCAGGGTAATCAGCTTCCTGGAGCCCATGGCAGACAGGACCCAGAGAAGATAGCCTGTAGACCTTTCTGCAGGAGTGGGGGAAGACACAGTACCCCTCAAATTCTATGGAAGTAGTGGTTCCCACACTTCCTAATACCGAAACCCTTTAATACAGTTCCTCATGTTGTGGTGACCCCCACCCCCACACCAAGCAAAAAATTTTTTCATTGCTACTTCATAACCGGAATTTTTCTACTGTTATGAATCATAAGATAAATATCTGGTATGCAAACCCTGAGATATCTGGTTGCAACCCATGGCTTGAGGAGCACTGTCTTGAAGGGAAGTATGACTTCTCCACTATGACCCAAATTCACTTATTTTTCCAGTGAGAATAAACTCGAGAATCTCAGTCACCTACCCATTCCCGAGTCTATCTTGGATGTCTTCCCACTTTTCTGCCTTTCTCCTAGGGTTATCACAGGTCACCCCCAGCAGCTTTACCAGTCCCTCTGAGGGTCTGTCCTAGCCCCGGCCCATCCATCCACAGCATAGATGCCAAAGTCAAAGAGCACGGGAGCCCTTTTACACCAGAAAGGCTATTTCTCTTTGTAGACAGGAGGATGTAGGTTTGAAAGGCTGCCCTCCCTGTGACAGAAGAGTGTCCTTGTGGGATCCAGTTACCCCCATAGATGACCAATCTTGGTTTTGTCATCTATGTTGAGATAGCAGGCACCTGTGGGTGAGTATGTAATTTTTTAAATCAAGTAACACACACACATACACACACACACACACAAACACACACTCACACACACATGATTCAATTCTTCTTGAAAATTAGAAGATGGGAAATAGGTGGGCTTTCTTTTCCCAAAGACAACTGTGGGCTGATGCTGAGAAGTGACTGTCCCTGAGACAAGTAGCTGGCTACAGCCCTTGCCAGAAACTCTGTGTTCCTAGCTGGTACGAAATGTCTCTGGCCTTCCCCTTCTGTGCCGGTTGATGAGGAACTGCTGTCTGTAGCTCTATCATTCTAGCCCCTTCAGTTCCTTCCTTGGGATGAACTTCATCAAGACCAACAAGCCAAAGGTTAATACCTGCCCTACAGGTGGCCTCTGGGCCCTACTTCTGGCTATGCAGCAACTGATTGGTTGTCTGTTCAGGTCAAGTTGTTAAACACTTTGAATAACACCACTACTCTCAGGCACTGAGGTCACCCCTGTACCCCTGGGTTCATAGGTAAGTCACCTCTGTTGAAAATGGGGCTCCCACAGAAAGTTGAACACGACTTGAACTCTCATAATGCCAGCTTTTCTCCTTGTCTCTCTCTCCTTTGATGCTAACAGAACACCCACTATTTACCTGTGCCCTGCCCTTAGGATGCCCTGCTTTCTGGTCAGGGTCCTTACACACCCCAGCCATGGACTGAGGTGGCCCCTCAGCCTAAACCCCTCCGCAGCAAGCAGACAGGAGGCAGGATACAGATGGCTGTCTTTGGCATGTGGGCAGCCAGAACAGAGCCGCTCATGAGAGACCGTGGGTGTAATCAAACCCATGTCATTTCTCAGACAATGGAAACAAACAGAAGCGCCATCTCAGTCGGGGTGGAAAGCAGCAGCAGGGAGCAGGGCCGCTGGAGAAGCTGCAAAATGGTATAAATTAATGAAAATGACTCTGGCTGAGCCTTACCCGCCTGCCTCCTCCTTCAGAGTGGTTCTAGCAACTGCTTTCCTAGGGCTTTCACACCTGGGGGCCAGGCAGACAAAAGACTGTCAGGGGAGAAGAAGAAGGGGATGGTGGAGGAGTGACTGACACTGGGGAGCAGTACACACCTTGGACAGAAACCGGAAACAATGAGCTTCTTGCCTGATCACTGCACTGCCTGGGCTGTCAACGGAACATTCAGCAAGGTGTGTCACCTCTCAGGCCCTCAGTGTGGATATTACTGAGGAGGTTAGGCTAATAGAGTATCCAAATTCATGAGCGTTCCATGTTCTGTGGCCCCCAAATACTTATCCATATGTCCCCAAAGCACTGCTAATGCTGTTGAAATGCTTCATTTCATCCTCTCTTCCCTTCCACACCTTCTCCAGGTCCAGGGATACTCAAAAGGTATAAGTACTAAGGCTGATCGCACATAGTAGCTGTGGGGTATTCCTTCCACAGAAAGAGTGGGCAGATCGCACTGAAATCACAGTCTCCCCTGGACCCTAGTGTCTCCATTGAGTGGCACTATGAGACTCAAGCCTAGGGATGTTCTTCCTTAACCTCCTCCAAGGACAGTCTCAGGTGTGTGGGGGAGGATGGGAATTCTAGGGGTAGAGCTAGAGAGCTCTGTAAGTTAACTCCTGATGGAGCAGAATTGCCGCAGAATACCGTCTGAAATCAAACTACAATCAGATGGGGAAGTTCTCCCCCTCCACTCATGCATAGGTGCCTTGTTTTGGTCAGGAGACCTAAACATGGCTGCAGGACCCAGGCTGTCTCACAAGGCTGGCAGGAGCTGGGGAGGACTCTACATTCTGCCTTCCTGCTTCTTTCCTTCAGGGCCAGGATGGGTAGGAAAGAGAGAAGCCTCCGCCTGGAGATGGCTTGCTTCCCCACCCTGATGACTTAGAGGAGAAGGGAGGAGCAGCCCAGCAGGGAAAGAGATAGCTGCCGCTTCATTTAAGAAATTATTTTTAAATCCCCCAGCAGGAGTCCAAAAAGATGGTGGAAATTAAGTGTGTAACACCCCTGGGGCTCTGTGGTACCGTATTGCCCTGGCTGGGGCCTGGGTGATAATGGCATCTCTTGGAGGGGCTTGATGGGATCCTTAGCAATGCTGTTTTATACTTAAAAGACCCCAGTAAAACCCAGAACCCTAAATCTGCTGTGACCTCATAGTGGGCAAATAGATGATCATGTAAACGGACGGATGATGACCACGAAGGTAGGTGATTTGAAAAGGCTTGCTGAATTGCCAGGCTTCTCGGGTCCACACCACCTTTTCTCTGCTGAAGGAAAGCACTTCTTGGCTGAGCAGCTAAGAGAGAGAAGCATGTTTCCCAAAAGGAGAGGAAGGGCGGGCGGAGAGGAATGAATGAATTTTGTGTTTTGACATATTTACTAAGAAATGTGGAAACTGCTTAGTACCTGCTAATTAGAGTCAGAGCAACCTGAATTCCCTGCAATGTGCAGATGCCAAGGGAGCCAGCGCCTGAAGGATGAGTGGATTTTCTAAAGAGGATTATGGGCTTTTCCTGATTGGGAAGAGAGGACCCTGGAAAGTAGGAGAGAGAAGACAGGAGCCGAGGGCAGTGAGAAGGGCAGAGTCATCTCATAGCGCAACCTGGATTTCCCTGCACCCTTTTCTGCCACTGGAAACCAAGCACTGACACCCGGGCTGAGCTGACCTGCTGCTGTAGGAAGAACGAGTTTGGAGACCAGCTTATTGAGTCCAGCTGTGCCTCAAGAATTGCACTACTGAGGTCGAAGGACTAGTCCCATGCCCTTAGGTTTCTTCTCCGCGCTTTGACCCATTTTGAGACTCATCCCCTAGCTGTTTTTCATTACACTCAGTAGCTGCCCCTTGAGCAACTGCTGTCCTAACTGGCGGTTGCAGCTCTGGTAACTACCATTAGTCAGTTGGGCCACACTGACTGTAGCCAGGCAGGAATTGTTCCCTCAGCCACCGGCTCTATCTCAGCCCTAAGGGAACTTTATCTAGCTCTCTACCCAGCCCTATAACTCAGGATTCAAAGGTTGAGGTTCAATTCTGCTTGCTCAGGGAGGCTGAATTGCAAGTAGTTAACCTTCTCTCCTAGCCCGAATTTCCCGCCAAACAGGGAGTCCTTCTGCACTGCCTGCCCCTTAAGAACCCCAGCTACACGTAGTTCCTCCCTACACTTTCTATCAGCGAGTTGCTGACTCAGCCACCTGACCCCAGGTTAATTTTATTTAATCAAACAAATATAACACGCCTTAGCACCATTAAACACATATTCCACAGCATAAATGAATATAACCCAGCTTAAATTGATATTCCACAACATTCCCCCATCTCCTTTCTTTCTTCTATCCAGCCAGAGTACAGGCTCAGGGTTATGAGCATGACTGTGGTCCCACTCCTCCTCATTCTCCCTCCTGTTATTAGGGAACATTTCTGGGCCTGGGAGATGCTAATGGCCCTGGATTCATAGGGTCGTCGTGAGGATGAAATGTGCCGGCCAATCTAAAGACTCTTGGAAATTACCCTTGAGGATTTTGGAGTCCAGAAGCTCTGGGTATAGCAGTACAGCCAATAAATAGATGTGTATCTAGCCGGGTCAGGCTGTGTTCAGGTAGGATGCTAGCACAGGGGCCAGTTACAGAGATGTTCGTGGCTCTGTTAGTGAAAGCAGAAATGAGACACAATGTAGGAAAATGACACTCTGAAGCTGGAGGCATAAGAGGAAGAAGCAGTGAATAGGGTCTGGGAATTCAGGCTTCCTGGCGAAAACTGACACCACCCAGTGGATGGAATACTGTGGGTGCTGAAACCAAGAGAAGAAGAGCCACTGTGGAAGGAAGCTGCTGCCTACAGTTGGAAGGGATAGGCTGAGTTTTCCTGCCCTAACCACCTGCTCCAAAATAAACATACAGAGGCTTATATTAATTACAAATGCTCTGTCGATAGCTCAGGCTTGTTAATAGCTAACTCTTACATTTAAATTAACCCATTTCTATTAATCTATGTATTGCCAAATGGCTCTAGCATGTCTTGCTTCCTGGGCAGCTGGTTGGCAACTCCACCCTTCTTCCCATCATTCTCAGGTTGGCATTTCCCACCTATCTTCCTGCCCGGCTTTTTACTAACCAATGAGAGAAATACATATTCACAGCATACGGAAGGATTATTCCACCGCTGGAATGTATCTCTGTGATTGTTTCTAGCTGCCCTCTCTCCATTTGGCAACCCCACTGAGGAGCTGTAGGTTGCAGGAGTCACCGTCCTGCTCTTTTCAGCAGAAAGAGTAAGACAGTGACAGTCACAATCTTGCATAAGCTACTTGTCCTCCTTTTGTGGTCTAAAGTTCGTAAGAAAATGTGAGAAGAGGAGAGTGAGGCTGGCATGGCTGCAGGGAGGGCTGGAGGAGATAAGCATGCAAAAGACAAAGTACAGATCTCCTCACTCTCGGTGTGTAGGTTCCTATGCTCCTGCTTTCCTTGTGCAACCCGGGCAATGGCACCCGGACAATGGCTTCTCAGAAAAGCTTCACTGACCTCACTGATCTAGTACCTGCACTGCCGGTTCTCATCCAGGATCTGTCTCTTCCACCAGAGCGCAAGCTCCGAGGATTCCTCTTCTCCTCTTGTCATCTGTTGCTCCTTGAATGCTGGCCAAACATTACTTTTGCAAACCTCCGTTTGGCAACCTGCACCATGTGACTGTTTGGAACAGGCTCCAGGAAATGCTGGTGTTTGTGGGATATGGTTTCACTGACACAATTTTAAAGCTGGGAAGGAAAGAGTAGGAAAGAGAAGGGAGGTTTAAGGATGATGAGACGGCTTAGCTAGTCAAGGTCAGGAACTTAGGGCTGCCAGGTCTTCTGGCTTCTAGAAAAGCTAACAGGCAATTAAAAATGTGCCCATTGTTGTTTGAAAAAAGTAGGACATACTTAGTGTGGAAATTTTAGAAACACCAGGTAAATAAAAAGTATTCATAATGCCAATTCCCAAAATAACGGTAAATATTTTGGCGCTTATTCACACAGTCGTACACATATGGCATTTCTTCTTACTATAGAAGTGTCAGTCAGCTTCCCAATCTGTTCCTCTTGACTTTAATAACAATGTCTGACATTCTGTCTTCACATCACTGACTGCAAAGCTTCACCCAGCACATCTACCCTTTGAGTGGCTACCGCTAACCAACACGCTAACCAAGTTTGTTGAAAACTTCACTAGTTTGAGAATTCTGTTCATTAGACAGTTCTGTCAAGAAATCCACACAGCCTGATCTATTTGCATACTGTCCTTATTTCTATTTTAACTTTGTTTATTTTTACTTTATATGCATTGGTGTTTTGCCTTTATGTATGTCTGTGTGGGGATGTCAGACTCCCGAAACAGACGTTATAGACAGTTGTGAGCTGTCTTGTGGGTGCTGAGAGTTGAACCCGGGTCCTCTGGAAGGGCAGCCGTTGCTCTTAACCCCTGAGCCATCTCTCCAGTCCCCCTGTCCTTATTTCTTCAGGATAATTTCTTTATTTTTTCCTTCCTTCCTCCTTCCCTTCCTTCCTTCCTTTCCTTTTTCTTCTTCATCTTATTTATTTTTTCTGGGTTTTCAAGACAGGGTTTCTCTGTGTAACAGCCCTGACTGTCCTGGAACTCAATTTGTAGACCAGGCTGGCCTCAGATTCACGGAAATCCACCTGCCTCTGCCTCCTGAGCGCTGGGATTAAAGACCCGCGCCACCACACCTGACTAGGACAATTTCTTACAGGTGGTTTATGTCAGGGTTTACAGCTCTGTCTTAACAGGGATTACCAAATTGCTTTCCAGACAGTTTTTAAAAATATCTGTTTGTATTTTACTTGTGACAGAGGAAATGATTCTGCATAAATGTATCAACACTGGATTAATCTAAAGCCATTTACCAAAATTAATTTATCAAATGACCATAAAACAGTCAATTAGGAAAATAGATGGAAGAGATAAAACAGATGTTAAATGACTGATAGATAAATGATGTTATATAGATATTATGTAGGTAGATAATGACAGATGATAGGTGAGACGACAGATTAATAGAAAGATGAATAATTGATAGGTGATAGATGATAATATATATACACACATAGATAGATGATAGTAGATAGGTAGATGATAGATAAATAGGTAGATAGGAGAGATAGATGATGGTGATGATGTAGATAGATAGATAGATAGATGATAGATAGAACAGCTCTTTAATAACCAGTTAACAGAATAAGTACTTTAACAAATGCACTGACATAGTCACAAAGCAATTTCTACTGCGTAGGCAGAGGCTCATGTGGGTTTTGGAAGCTGCCATCCAGTTTGAACGGACCAGTTTACATTTGTTCTTATGGCAGCAATTCAAGGATTGCTCAGTTTGTTGAAGTAATGGGACTCTTGTGTGAGCATCTTCAACATCGAGAAAGTGAGTTTCCTCATTAGAATCTAGAACGATGTTATTTTAAACGGTATCATTCGGTGTTTACAGATTTCTCTCTCTCTTTTTTTTTGCCTGTGTGTCATTTCCTGTTGCCATACTGTTATGAGTCATCAGCTAATTTCTCAATGATTCCTACATTTCTAGCCATAGATAAATAGAAATAATATGTGATGTGACTGCTACTGACCCTTTTTGCTATTGTTCTCCTCTTAAGTTATTGATCTTCTAGCATGATTTTGTTTGTTTGGTTGTTTTTGATACAGGGTCCTACTATGTAGCCCTGGCTGGCCTGCAACTTCCTAGCTTCAAACTCACAGAGATCGGCTCCTCTGCCTTGCTGGCTGGGCTTAAAGGCATGCACCATCGTACCCAGCCTTCTAGTATGTTTATTAACCCATTTGCTCGTGTTCTTTACTCAACAATACCACATTGATTACTGTTGTCCCCAGGAGCTGCTCACCACAGCCAGGCCTTCCTATGCTCCCTGTCTGCCGCTTTGGTCAGCGCCCTCTTTCATGTCAACTCTTCCTCAGTTGTGCCCAAGTCTTCCCAGTCATGCCTCACTAGGAACCAAAGGGCCAGGCTTTCCTCTTAGACAGGATCATGTTATATGATTTCTTCAGTAGGCAGGCAAATGTCTAGTCATTTTTTCCCATCATATTCATGTTTCACATTCACTTGCTAATTCCACAAGTGCGCGTCAGCCTTGAGGGTTTCTACTTTCTGCGAGTCCCTGTTGGGGTACACTCACATGTCATTTCTTGTCTTCAGTCGTTCATAGTATTCTTTCATCATCTGCTCAAACGAGAGCAGCTTCAATTCTGAGTTCCTGGAATCCCATGGATGCAGTTCTCGCTGCCTTTTTCTCACCATAGCTTATCGTCTGAGGTTGATGATGAGTATACAAGGCCAGTTAACGTTAGACGCTGTGCTAGTCTGAATGTAAATGGCCACGTAAGTTCACAGAGAGTGTCACTATTAGGTAGCGTGGCTTTGTGGGAGTAGGTATGGTCTTGTAGGAGCAAGTGTCACCGTGGAAGTGAGCTTTGAGGTCTCATATATGCTCAAGTCATGCTCAGTGACACTCAGAACACTTCCTGTTGCCTGCATACCAAGATGTAGAACTCTCAGCAATACCACCACGTCTGCCTGCACTGCCATGTCTAACCATGAGGATGATGGACTAAGCCTCTGAAACTGAAAGCCACCATTAAATGTTTTCCATTATAAGAGTTGCTGTAGTTATGATTTCTCTTCACAGCAACAGAAACACTAAGACAGACTCCTTCCTCAAAGTCATTTTTTTTAGGGCGCCAGATCTCATTATAGATGGTTGTGAGCTATCATGTGGTTGTTGGGAATTGAACTCAGGACCTTTGGAAGAACAGTGCTCTTAACTGCTGAGCCATGTCTCCAGCACACCCCCATGTCATACTTATAATGAATTCATGTCCCGCCCAGTGGTACTGCTCGGCCACTGGGACCTTCCTTTTCATGTCTTGGTCAGTTTTAGCCCAAACTGAACTGCACAGATGTTATGCAAATCGCTAACAGGTTGATCTTATTCTTGTTTTTACAGCACAGACATTCAGCTTACTAGAACCAGCAGATAGCCCTTAGTTCAGTGTAGGTTGCCTCTCACCCCAGGACAGCAAGTTCTCCCTGCTTCGTATATCTTATACATTTGCCGATTTCTTCAATTGTCCGACTACTGAGTCTTTGGTTGAATGACTTTCTGATTAAGCAGGCTGCTGTCCCAGCAATGTCCTCTGTCCTTGCCCCTTTGCTAACTAGATCAGTTTCCTCTCATGGCTGTCCCACACTGCTGCAAACTGTGCAGTGTTGAACACCAGATACTTATTTCCTGACAGTTCTGCAGATCCAAAGTCTGGTGTGGGCTGCAGGGGATAGAATCAAGATGTTGGCACACTGAGCCCCTTTCTAGAGGCACTGGGGGGGCATTTATTCTCAGATCACTTGGGTTGTTGGAAGAACTCAGCTCCTTGTGAGAGAGGATATGGTCCTGGTTCCCTTGCTGCCTAGACTCTAAGGGCCATTCCCAGCTTCCAGAGGCCACCAGAGTCCCTGCTCCTGGCTCATTTTTTCCTTCTTCACACCTACCACACCTGTCATTTCTTCTCACACTGTGAGTCCCAGTCTCTCTCTCTCCTCTTTTGGAGGCACGGTCTGACATAACCCAGGATGGTCCTCTTGCCTCGACCTCCGAAGTGGTAGTAGGGTTATAGGTGTGCGACACTGTGCCATGCTCACACTGATTATAGGTGTGCGACACTGTGCCGTGCTCACACTGATTATAGGTGTGCGACACTGTGCCGTGCTCACACTGATTATAGGTGTGCGACAGTGTGCCATGCTCACACTGATTGATTATAGGTGTGCGACACTGTGCCATGCTCACACTGATTATAGGTGTGCGACACTGTGCCATGCTCACACTGAGCCAAGCATCCCCTCTGGGGATGCCAAAGGGACGTATCCCACATCCAAGCTTCCCTTCATGGGCCATACCAGCTAAATAGGCAAGGAAGGTTCCTATCATAACCGTGAGGGAGAACAAGTGAAAAACAATAAACTTGGACCATTTTAAAGAAATCAGGCCAAAAGAAATTATCTGAGAGCATAGAGGACTGAGTAAAGCAGGAACCAAGGGGCTGATGTAATGATTCATGTGCCCGGTGATCCCTGGGCCAGTGTCCTGTGCGTGGAACTGCGGTAGAGATGGTGAGCCGGTTCAGACCTCCGCCAGCGTTTTTGTCATTATAATGCTCCCGGATGTGATGGGTTACCTGATGGCTTTGCAGGTGTTCTTTCAGTTGCCATTCAAGCTGAGCATGTCCTCGTAATGTCCTGGCCTTTTGGCCATCTGCTTTCATAACAGGCTCGTTTTCCACCATTGTCTCTGTGAGCCTCTAGGGACTCTTTATATATTCTGGGCTTAGTTTTTGTTATATGAGTTTTACAAATGTCTTCTGTTTGAAACTTGACTTTTCATCTAAATATTTGAATGATCAAAAGTCCTTGGTTTCACATCCCACCCCCAAACCTATCTGCGGTTAGTGCTATTTGAATGCTATATGGAAAGTTTCACCCATCCCGAAGATCATAAAAATTCCTTTTTCCTTCATAGATTTTCTTTTCACATTTAATCAAGCTAGAGTTGATAATTTTGGATAGGGTGGAGGAGGGAGTTTACCCTCTTTTTTCCCCCCCCACATATGAGTATGACTTCTTAACTTTTCCCTCAGGAGATAAGAACAAATGTCCATTTACTGCAGATAGAGCACTGGTAATAAATCAAAGAAATTAGTCCACCCAAGTCAAGTTTAGTTAGGGTTACTTATAGGATTGCCGGTGAGGGGTCAGCTACAGGAGTGTGGCTCCATTGTAGGGAAGAAGAGTCCCCCCTTTCTCCAGCAACCATTAAATCGATTATATTCCCTGCAGAGTGAAGGGGCCTCCTTACGAGCGGCTTCATAAACCCTTATGGCTCTGCCTCATGGGCCGCATGAGTCCTTTCAAGCCTTGTGAACCCTCTCTCTCTCTCATGACAGGATGTTAGGGGGCCCAGTCTTGTGATGGTAATCAAAGCAGCAACAGCTGCATCGTACACACCCACAGGGCTGTGCTCCACAGTGTGCACTGACATCACACTATTCAGTGAGAAGACCAGCTTCTTGTTGCCCTACAGTTTCACATTGCTCTTGAATAAGACCCCATGTGCCTGACTGTGGACCTGCATCCGGACACTGCTCGCTTCTGGGAACTCTGTCCACCCAACCCAACATCACACTGTGTTAGCATGGCTCTGTTGTAGGTCTTGATGCGTGGTGTTCTACATGGTTTATTTCTTCAAGACTGCATTGCTCACTCTTAGCCCCTGCTTTCCTTCATACACTTTAGAACAGAGGCCAGTGTCCACAGGAAAGGTGGAATTCTGACTGTGATTGCCTTGAGGTCCCAGATGCTCTAGGTGAAGGTGGGGGATGAGTATCTTATTAAATTTCTTTCACCGAAGTTTTGTCATTAAAATTGCTGGTGCTCTCATAAACAGTTTTTAAAAAAACTTTCCTTTTCCTTTGAGCATTATCAATTAATTTCCCTAGTGGCCTTAAACCTTTTTTAAAAGATGATATAAATAGCTTTAAAATCGTAATTTGTAGATTCCTTTTTCCTATATACCCAGCAGATCAGCTATAAAGGATATTTTGTTTCTTTTTAATTCTGATGACAGTTTATTCATTTTTTTAATTGACTGACATGCCTCAGACTTCCAGGTGACAGTGAACATATCAGTTTCATTTCTGAACATGGGGGAGGGGAGTGAAACCTTCAATCATTTCTCAGGATTGTTAGTTTTTAGAATTGTTGTAAACAGTCTTTAAGAGATACAGAAACTCTGTTTGGCTCCTAGCTCACCACGCAACATTTATCCTGAGTCTTTTCTTCTTCTTCTCCTTCTCCTTCTCCTTCGTCATCTTCTTCTTCTTCTTCTTCTTCTTCTTCTTCTTCTTCTTCTTCTTCTTCTTCTTCTTCTTCTTCTTCTTCTTCTTCTTCTTCTTCTTCTTCTTCTTCTTCTTCCTCTTCTTCTTCATCTATTGAGAGATCTTATGAGCCGGGCAATGGTGGCACACTCCTTTAATCTCCACACTTGGGAGGCAGAGGCAGGTGGATCTTTGTGAGTTCAAGGCCAGTCTGGTCTACAGAGTCAGTTCCAGGACAGCCAGGGTGACATAGAAAAACCCTGTTTCAAAAAACAAATCAAAAACAAAACACACAGACACATGCACACACACACACACACACACACAAATCATGTGACTTTTCTACTGTATTCATGTCTCCGACATGAATGAAGCTTGGTCCTGAAGGTTGCTGCTGGTGTTAGGTGTGAGTGGAGTCAATTCTCCGAGGCTGTACTTAGGAATTTTGTGTCATGTGAAATACTGGCCAGCCATGTGTCATGTGAAATACTGGCCAGCCATCCTACTTTCCTTTAATGCTCACGTTGGGTCTGGTACCACAGAATGTAGTATTCCATTGTTTCTTTCAGTTTTCATAATATCAATGTCATTTGTTTCTCAAATATTTAGAGTAATTTGGTAGTGGAGCCCCAAGGTTTACAATTATCTTTGTGTGTAATTCTGATCTCTGGATTGTTTAGCAGAGGTGGAGACAGTCAGACCTTTTATTCCTTTTATGGTGATTGAGTAAGTTGGGCTTTTCTTCATTCTGGGAGAAGGTAGAAGACATGACCACCCTTGAGCTAGATTACAGGTGGTTGTGAACTGCCCAGAATGGGGGCCGAGAGCAGAACCTGGGCCCTCTGGAGGGGCACTACCCGCTCCTAACTACGGAGCCATCTCTTCAGCCTGGGTCTCTCCCTTTCTAGTTAAAATCTTTACCCACTTAACTCCATGCCCTCTTTCTCTCTCTCTCTCTCTCTTTAGAAAACAAACAGGCAAGTAACAAAAAGCAAACCAGAATTTTTTTTAAAAAAGCACAAAAAACACACATACAAAAGCAAAGCCCATAAAATTACAAAATCAAAAACTATACTATATGAGCAAAAGACCAGTAAGATTAAGAAAAAAAAGCCCAAACAAACAAACAAACAAATCTATGAAAACGCCATTGAGCTCATTTCGTACCGTTCATCTACTGCTGGTCACGGTGCCTGCCCTCAAGTGTGGCGAATATACCCAGAGAGACTCCGTTGGAGGAAACTGAATTTTCCTTGTAAGCAATTGTCAGTTGAAGATAGCTTCTTGATTAGGGTTGGGAGCTCATGCCCGTGTCCCTCTCTCAGCGCTGGGACACCTTCTGGCTGCAACCTGTGCATGCTGCCCCAGTCTCTGTGGGCTCATAGATCCATCTCTCCTGCTGTGTCTGGAAGACCCTGTTTCCTTGGCTCTATACTCTTTCTATCTTTGCAAGAGATGCATCCATTGCATTTAACATTTGTTTGTTTGTTTATATGCAAGATCTCACTGTGTGGCCTGGGCTAGCCTGGAACTTGTTATTTAGCCAGCCTAGCCTCAAAACTCACGATCCCCTGCCTTTGCGCCCCTAGTGCTGGGACTGTAGGTGTGTACTTCCAAGCTCAGCTTTCTCGTTCTTTCTTTGTCTCTTCAGATTTTGGCTGTGCTGTTTTCTCCTTCTGAGCACTTGTTTTCCATCTCCTTCATTTCCATCCATTCATCCCTTTTCCATTCGTTATTTCTTATTTTTACGACTCTCTTCTGCCTTGGGTTTCGTTTGCTATTCTTCTGAATTATTCAGATAAAATCTAGATGTTTGGCTTTCAGCCTTTCTTCTTTCGTATGTGGGGTAAACAGAAGTGAAATTGTATTGCGTTCATGTCTTCAGTGTGTCATATTTTTGTTCTTAATGACTGAGATTTCTTCTTTGACACAGGGATTATCTAGGGGCCTGTATTTGTCGTTTTCTGTTATTATGACAAAATACTTGAGATAATTGATTTAAAAACAAGGAAAGGTTTGTTTGGCTCAGAATTTCCATTTCAGCCTGTGGGCATTTGGTCCTGTTGCTTCCAGGCTGTAACATTATCTTGTTCTTCTTCTAGTGACCACTATTGCTTCCGAGGGTCTAAGATAACCTGAAATTTTTCCCATTGCTGAGGTGACGTGGAACCTTAGGTTGTATAAGGCTGCCTCCTTTGGCATAATGAATTTTGATGCCGCAAATCTTTAAAGCCCAGCCACTGCTCCGGTCTTATGCAGCCGATACCGCATTTGTTCACGCATCTGCTCTGCCTCACTCGTTCCTTATTTCTTCGCAAACAACCAATAAAATGTGGGTGGCGAGCCGTGAGCAAGTGCTCTAATGCCCTACAGGATAAAGATGGGATGCAGCAGGAGACATAGTGAAACAGATCCATGAGGTGCGAGCCTGCTGTCTGCGTGGGTCATGGAGAGTGCCCAAGTCTTGGCTGTCTCCCTTCTTAAAATCAGGATTCTATGTTTGCTTGCCTGGCCTGTCATGCAGGTGTTCTCAACGCTAAAGGAAATAGAAACGGGGAGATTCTGCAAACACTAAAGTAGGGATTTCAAACCTAGCATGGGCTGTATTTAGGCAGTAAGGTTTTTTTTTTTTTTTTTTTTTTTTTTTGCTTACAGAACCCTTTTTTGTTTAAACCAAGCCACTGTTTAAATACCTTATTTCACATACAGTATTTATTTCTACCTTTCCCTTCAGGGAAAGAAAAGAACCTGAAGATCCGGCAGCTGCAGACCTGGCTTTTCCCCAGTTGTAGTCTCACATGGGAGTCCTCCCCTCCCGGCATCATGCTCTTGGTTTGGGGAAGGCACGGTGTAGATGTGCATGGATCTCAGCACGTCCGCGTCTGCATTCATGCCACCAAGCTTGCTCTGCCTTCTCGTTATCTGAGCTGTGGCCCTGGTAACATATCCACGTTAGTTGTCATTACTTGTTTAAAGCCATGTACACACAGGGACAGAGCTTTCTAGGGTTCAGGGTTGCTAAGCGCTGAGACAGGTGACGGAGGGAGGTTGTAGAAACACTTTCCCTGGGTGCCTAAAAATAAAACAGATTCATCCTCAATCTCTCAGGATGCAGAGAAGGGAGGGAAAGCTGACAGCACCCCATCGCTTCTAGGTTTTAAGTCTGTCTGGGGGTGGGGAAGAGCTGTTTTCCTGTCTGTCCGTCTGAGGGAGATAGAAATATAATCACAGGTAGGCTACATATTATAACATTATCCAGCATTTGGAAAACAAAACGTCTCATAATCCAGACAACAGAAAACAAGAGGACTTTTATGAAAACAGGCATGGATTAGTCAAACTTATTGAACTGTCCACCTCAAATCTGCGAATATCACTGTATGTAAACTATAGCTCAATGTGTTGAGAGAAGGTCTTGCTATGTAGCCCAGGCTGGCCTCAGACTTGTAAGTCTTCTGTCTCCCAAATGCTAAGATTACAGGAGTACATCACCATGCCAGCTATATCTGAAAAATTTTATACCAAAGTATAAATAAAAATTAAGAAGGAGGCAGGGGATAAATTCTGAGACTAGGTTGTGCCAGTCACTAGGTAGACTGCTGGATATAGACTGCTTACAGCATTGGATCCTTATAAGGGAGGTGTAATTATTGCACTCATCTTTCAGGTGTTGAAACTGAAATTCAGGTGGTACAGTAGATAGCAGTTTCCACAGTGGGGAGAGCTACACCTTACATACGGTCCAGATGGAGCGATTCACCCAGGGACTCTCTCCGTCTGCTCTGTGAGCTAATTGTTTGAATGGTTAGGAAAACTGAGAAAATTTACTACTGTAAGCGTGAGGAGGGAAGGATGAAGCAGGCATAACTTACTAAGTCATCTGCTGGGACGTCTAGCAAAGAACGCACTTGTTAAATCAGTATTAGAAGCATTCATTCACAAACCCCGGAAGCTCAAGGAGTCATGCCACTGTTGCTACAGCAGGATGATCCAACTGTCTGCGGGGAGGAGGGTCTTGTGCATCGTCTTCCCAAGGGACGCTATGATTCCTCTGGCCTTTGCAGTCAATAGTTATGGTCCTATCGTAGGATGTCTCTGTCCTCACAAAGCACACTCCGACCCACCCAACCAGGTCTGTGGATTCTCAGAGTAGTTGTAAGACTCCTTACAAGTGTTGAAACCTCTCTCATGGGGAAAATGGGCGTGTGCATAGATGCGTGAAATAACATTACAATCTCAAGAGGTTGAGAGTTCCCTTGAAGATGGCTGAACTACGCCAGCATATATGAACAGGCAGTGGTTCACTAGACAGGGGTAGCTGGGTTTGAAGAGCTGGTCAGTGGAGGAGGAGAAATCTAGCCTGTGCTTTCATCTTCAGCCTTCATGGATTAAGGCCTGGATTTTTAAAAACACATGCAAACAGTGTATGGGATGGGGCAGTCCTGCCTGGTTACCATCGTCACCAGTTAAGAAGTCCAGAAGACAGACACATATGCATCAGAAGATAAAATCTGGAGTCTCTGCGCTGGTTTGTGCCACCAGTTGCCTTGTCTCTTTTTTCTCTTCAGAGAATGAAGCTTTCAACATTCCCAGGGGTGGCTTGAAAGCTAGAGCCTGCAGGAGCCATGTCTTTTCACGGAAGAGGAATCTGAACAGCCCTCCTCTTTTCTTTGTGTACCCAGTTCCTAGTCATCACTTGTACCTCAGTTTCAGCATCACTCCCTCAAGAACAGACCAAGTCCCTTCAGGTGTTCTTATAGCACTTCATTTTCTTCTTTTGCTTGGGACCTCCCATCATTGCATTTAATATTAATTTTACATATTATCCATATATCTGTCTGTCTGTCTGTCTACCTACCTAAAAAAAAACACAAACATGAGAGTAGGAACCATTCTTTCATTTTTTTTCTGCATCTTTATTGCCTGGCACAGGGTTGGTATTTAATTAAATGTTTGTTTAAATGAGTGAATAGATGAGTCCTGGTCGCAGGAAGCCTTGGAGTTGTAGCTGTAAAGCTAATACCCTCTGACAGAGAGTAAGAAGCCTATTTCCTAGGCTACCTGACCTCACCTCACCATGAATTGTGTCTTGTAACTCTGGCCTTTCAGCATAATTCTCTTCAAAGCTACCTGATTTAGGGGAATTTTTCGAAACTTTAAGTAGTTACTACTCTTCATCGTGTGGGTTCAAAGCAAGTAAGGCATCAGGTAGGAGCAGGAGTTAAACCTGGATCGCCTATTGACCAGCTCTGTACTTTTTCTTTTTTTGAGACAGTGTTGAAGACGGACACTAAAAAGAAATCCCACACTAGCTCAGAATTGAGTATAATAAAGGGTTATTTATTTAGGGGTAGCCTCACAGATCACAGTCCTCTGCTCCAATGGGGAAACAGGAGCCAAATGCAGCAGCCGGAAGAGAGGGCTCGTGCACTTTACATCAGCATTTATAGTAGTAGAGGCCACACCCAAGCGGGCTGGTAACTTAAAGGCTCCTGGCCGAAGGAGTTCCTACAACACAGTGTTTCATTACGTAGTCCAGGCTGGCCTCAATTGTGAGATCTTCTTCCTTTAGCTTCCTGAGTGCTGGGATTCTAGAAGTCCGCCACCATGCCTGGATGGCCCTGTGATTTTGGAAAAATGGTATAATCACTCTGATTTCAATTATTTCATTCTATAAAATGAAGGTCAATTAAATTTCTTCATAGGATTAAATAAAGTAAGCTGTGTGAAATGTATATCAGAAAGCCTGCCTATAGCAGTTGTTTAATCAGTAGACATTTTTATTATTATCTAAATTGAATTCTTATGAAAGAGGAGGAGAATTAACCATTCTTAGGAATAGTTTCCCAAAGAGTTAATATAAAACACCTTTCTTTTTAGTTTCCCAGAAAGCATGCAAGTAAGATACCTTCAGAGTTGATATGTTCTGTAGATTTGTTTAACATCAATTCCTTTGTGCTCCCTAAGTATGTTTTTGGGTCTTATAATTGTGTGGCAGTTTGCATGAGAATGTCCCCATAGGCCCATATGTTTGAACACTTGGTCCCTAGTTGGTGGAGCTGTTTGGGAAGGATTAAGAGGTGTGACCTTGTTGGAGGAGGTGTGTCACGGAGGGTGAGCTCTGAGGTCTCAACAGCCTCCTGCTGTCACCAGTGTTCTCTCTGCCTCTTGCTTGCAGATCAAGATGTGAACTCTCAACTGTTCCTACCGCAATACCTTTGTCCCACCACCATAGACTCTAACCCTCTGAAACCAGAAACCAAATTAATGAAATCCTTCTTTTATAGGTTGCCTTGATTGTGCTGTTTTATCTCAGCAATAGAAAAGTAACTAAGACAAATAAATGGTGCCCGGTCTTTAGCAGATTTTACAGCATCCTTTCAACATTGCTTAGCACACTGGGGAAATGAACAGATTTTGTTAGAGATTTTGTTAGATGGTGTGGCTTATAAACGCATAGAAGATTCCAGATCAGAGAAGCATGTCAACAAAGGCTGGCGTAAGAAGCGTGTTTTTCCACATAACTATGGTATGTGCTTGTCAGGTTAGGTCAAGTAACTGAGGGCGATAGTTGCTGTAAGTGAGTCTGGTGGTCTCAGTGCCTGAGGAAGGAAGCAGTGTGGTAGGCTGGGGCATTAAATTTCAGGATTAAATTCTGGTGATTTGAGTGAGAATGGCCCCATAAGCTCATATGTTTGAATGCTTGGGTCTATAGTTGGTGGATCTATTTGAGAAGGATTAGGGGGTATAGCCTTTTAGAAGAGGTATGTTACTGGGAGTAGGCTTTGAAGTTTCAAAAGTTCCATGCCTTTCCCAGTTAGCTCTTTTTCTCTGTCTCCAACTAGTAGATAAGATGCCAACTCTCAGCTACTGCTCCAGCGCCATGCTTCACTGCCTGCTGCCATGCTCCCTACCGTGATGATCACAGGCTGTACCATCCAGGGACCAGGATTAGTTGCTTTCACTTATAAATTGCCTTGGTCGTGGTGTTTTGTCATGGCATCTGAGAAGTAACTCAGACACAAGTGGAAGACTCCTAAGCCAATCCTGTTTCTCCCATCACCCTTTAAGCAGAAAGTCTAGTTTCTTCCACCATGTTTGCAGCATAAATCCTGGTACCCTGAAGTCATATGGAGACTTTCTGTGTTTCTCAAGAGGTCAACAGAAGGTCGACAGCCTCATTACTCAGAATTGTAGTATTCCTCAAGTCTTCAAGTTCTCTAGAGAGCACAGATAATTTGAAAATAGGCAAACTCTGAGGATGAAGTAAAGAAGCTAGAATTATGCCTCATTATTTCAGCTATGGCCTGGGCAGTTTTTCATCCTCTTGCCCCAGAAAGAACATGCAACCCATCTCAACAATCTCACTTCACTGCCCAACCAGCACTCCACTTGCTCTAGGTGCAACTCCAAGCCCTTGGGGAATAGAAGCACCACCTTAGCCGCTGGTCAGCTGATTTCCTTTTATATTCTAGAAACATTTCAACAACAAACTCATTTAAAAAAGATCAATTCCATAACCCCACTTCCCTAATACAGACAACTTCTATTTTCATGTGACCCTCTTCTACCATCTCGGCTTACAAAAGCCCCTAAAGAAGCCTTTCTTAATGATTTGTTGTTGATGTCATGATGCTGAAGTTTGGAGAAGAAAATCTCCCAAACTCCAAATGCTTCCCATTAGTTAGTGGTGTGAAGTTCCTTCCATGACCAACAAGGCAATGAGAGATAGTCATTCTCATGGTGCCTCTGTACTTCAATTCCTTCCTCTCCTTACCCGTGGCAGCTGATCCTGCTCCTATCTGAGGACCTGTGAATGTGCACCCCTCTGTCTGGAGCAGGAAACTCCCCCCAACAGTCACCAACTTATTCCTGTCTCTGCTTGAATTTTCTCCTTAGAGAGGCTTTCTTCGATTACCTTTTATCACCTTCCATTGATCGCTATCTGAATTTAATTATCTCCATAGGACCTATGACCCCCCCCCACCTAGAGCATTAGCTGGCCCAAGGGAGGGGCTCATCTACTTGCTGAATGATGTGTCTGCCTCTGTTTCAGCAGAGGAGGCGGGGAACTGGCTGCCTCCAGTTAGGAGAGGGGATTTAGTGACCAGGGGAGTTGGACTTGATGTTTTAGAGTCCAGCCTCTCTGCTGTACTTCCCTGATAACGCATGATAAATCAACAAAAATATCCCAATTTTCTCAGAAGTCTCTATAACAATAATTTAAAAAATGGGGCTAGGAGATGACTGTATTGGTAAAGAGTTTGTCATGCATGCCCAGAATCCTGAGTTCTGATCCCCAACACTCATGTTAAAAACTACGTATGGCAGGTGCACGTCCATAATCCCAGGGCCAGCAAGGCAGAGGCAGGTGGATCCCTGGAACTTGCTGGATATCCTGCCTTGCCAAATTGGTGAGCTCCAGGTTCAAGGAAAGACTGTCTCAAAATAAATGAACAAATAGAATAGAAGGACTAAGAAGATGGCTGAGCGATTAAGGGTGCCTACTGCTCTTGCAGAGGACTCAGACTTGGTTCCCAGAATCCAGATCAAGTGGCTCACAGTTGCCTTCATTTCCAGGGAAGCTGATGTCCTCTTGTCTCTGAGGGCACTTGATAAATGTGACACATAAAGTCACACAGGCATGCACACATAAATAAAATGAACAAATAAATTGTAAAAAGATAAGATAGAAAGTAAGAAAAAGAGATACCAGATGTCAACCTCGGCCCTCTACATGCACATGCACATATGTGCTTGTGTCCCTATGCACAAACACAAACACAAATACATACATCATACGCAGAAAAATACACACGTGTGCGCACGCACACACACATTCAAAATAACATTGTCAAACAATTCACTGTAAGACAGTTGTCCAGCTAATATATCACTGTATCACCAGAGAGCAAGTCTTCTATAAGAAGATTAATTGAGCTGGGCAGTGGAGGTGCAAGCATTTAATCCCAGCACTGGAGAGGCAGAGGCAGGCAGATTTTTGTGAGTTCCAGGACAGGCTCTAAAGTGACACAAAGAAACCCTGTCTCAAAAAAACAAAAAACAAAAAAAACAAACAAAAAAACCAAACCAAACCAAAACAACAACAACAAACATTAATGGGAGGATATGGTTTAGTATGTGATACTGTTTGAATATGTTCCTCCTTTGAAATTCACGCTGGAGTTTGATCTTCATTGTGAAGCTTAAGCTGATGTTTAGAGAGGGAGTCTTGGGAGGTGAGTTCGGTTTGGATAAGGCAAGTTGGATAGAACTCCAGAGATTGAATCCCAGTGGTTTTATAAGAAACCGGGGGTGGGAGTGGGGCTGCCTGCTGCCTCGGGATGCCCTGTGCCACTGTGGGACTCTGCCAGAAAGGAGACCATTAACAAATATGGCTCCTCTGACTTTTACCTCCAGAACTCTGAACCGAAAGAAACCTCTTTTCTTTACAAAGTAGTGTTCCTTGGCTATTTCACCATAGTAACGAAAGCGCTGAGGGATACAGAGAGGCACCCACAGCAGGCTCGTTCTGATAGACTCAGGAGTGCTTCTTAGCTGCCCTGCCTTCCTCCTCTCTTCCGCTCCCTTCTGCACAGGCAACCGCTCTCTGGTCCTCTGCTTAGATTCCTCTGATATGGCCAACTTCTTAAACACGCCCATTCTCTACCTTTAGGATAGAATTCTGAAAGCAGGTGCCCAGGTCACCTGCTCCTAGGTCACACTGGGGCTTTATTTAAATACTTTTTTTGTGCGGCGTCGTCCCTGATCTGCAGCCTGGGAGTTTCCGGTGTGGGGCAAGGAGTGAACTGCCGAGGAGAGGACTCTGCCTCCAGGTCGTCTGTGCTGATCTTGGAGGGCGTCTCTTCTTCCCTCTTTCTCTGTTCTGACCCAACTCACGCCCCAGGAGAGTAGTCACCTGTCCCCCAACAATGTTTCCTTTTCCGGTCGCAAACACTATTCCTAGAAATCCCGCTGGTACTCTAGTTGTTTGAGAACTCCCTCATTCCCCCCACCCCCTCACCGCAAGATTTTATGATCTTTGCCTCTCTTTCTCTCTCTCTCTCTCTCTCTCTCTCTCTCTCGCTCTCTCGCTGGAGGATGGGTGGAAGGTAGGGCTTCCGTCATTATAAGGAACTGAGCAGGCTGGCACCCGCCACGGGAAGCACAATTAAGAATGTTCACAGCAGGAAGGCTGCTCTCCGGGAAGCACGGAGAGCTGTCAGGACAAGTGACCTTTCTAATCACGCCTGACATTTCACAGTCTTGAAGGCGGAAGAGCTGCCCTTATTCTGGAGGCGAGATGTTACTCTGTGTCACCCCAGACACCTGCGGTCTGAGGCTGCGGTGACTTGACCTCCAGCCGCGCAATGAATCAGAGCATGCAAAGGGTTTTGTTTCCCCAGGGAAAGAGAATACACTGAGCCAGCGACTGAGGTGGATGGCAACCGCGTCTAAACCTGGGACAGAGAGGTGCTAGGGAAGACTATCACCTCCCCTGAGTAACAGTCTGCTCCCAAGGGCGCAGGTGGCCAGGCTGATCAAACAACGCCTGCCCGTGGGGGAGGAAACCAAAGAGAATTACCTTCTGGCCCCTTCCCACCCACAAAGTACGGGCTCACATTTGACCCATCTCAATATGAAAACAGCTTTGATTTACACACACACACACACACACACACACACACGATAATATATGTCTTATTCTAGAAAAGGCCACAGAACATATATAAAGGATAAGAAAGTAAAATTACATTTAATCTTATCGATCAGATAACTGCTGTTAATATTTCAAGGACAGCTGTTGAGAGCATTGACTCAAGACTGCAATCCCCAAAGTCGGGAGGCTGAGGTAGGTCTCGGGTTCAAGGTCAGCCTGGACTTGTGAGTAGCATTTTGTCACAAACAAAAAGAAGGAAAAGAATGTTTTGAGGACATCACATACACAATATTTTTTAAAGATTTTTTTCATGTGCATGAATGTTTTGCCTGCAGGTATGTAAGAGTCCTACATATAGGCCTGGTGCCCACAGAGGTCAGAAGAGGGTGTTAGATCCCCTGGAACTGGAGTTACAGATGGTTGTAATCTGCTATGTGTGCTGGTAAACCAACTCTGGTTCTCTGCAAGAGCAGCCAGTGCTCTTTAGAACTGAGCCATCTCTCCATCCCCTTATATACAAAATTTTAAAACATAATTGAATCCTATCATCCTATCATAAATGCTGTTTTGAAAGGTGCAGTTTTTAAACTTAGCATCCTGAGCATCTTCCATGTCAGCTAAATGCAAGCTGAACAAATCATTCTCAATGCTTTCACTGTGATCCATTCTGGGAAAAGGTTTTCTGGGTTTTGTTGCTGTTGTTGCTAAGTCCCCACAGGGCTGCACTTTTCCTAGAGAAACTGCGAAGTCAGGCTAACATATACAGTGAACCTAGCTAGTCCCTAGGCCATGTCCCTGCTCCAAACAATCCAGTTAATATATTGCCTTCAGATACAGCTGGCATCAGCTGTCCAATGGTTAACAGATAATGCGCTTGGTCTTAGCCAAAAGGCTGAGAAGCGCTGACTCTGATTTTCAGTTGTGGTAGAATATTCTAGAGTGAATGTCCTCTTATGGAACTGAGTATACTTTCTTGTGCTATATTTCTAGAAGTGGGCTTGCCGAATTGAAGAATATGAATACTTATAAACATTTTGCAGTCAGCCCTCTACATAGTCAATGCCACCAAAAAGGGAGGGTCTCCTAGAGGTTGAGAATTATCTTTTTTTTAAAAAAAAAACTTTGACATTTTCAGGAGTAAAAGTGGTATACCTCAGTTGTCTAAGGTGGGTCTTTTCTTTTCTCCTCCCTTCCTCCCTCCTTCCCTCCCTCCCTTGCCCTTTATCCCTTCCCCTCTCTGTCTCCCTCCCTCCTTCCCTCTCCCCTCCTTACCTTCTTCCTTTGTATTTTCTGCGTTTGGGCTGCTTTGCCTGCATGTTTGTCTGTGCACCACACGGGAGCCTGGTGCTCATGGAGGCCAGAAGAGGGCATTAGACCCCCGGAACTGAAGTTACAGAGGGTTACTAGCTGCCACCTGGGTGCTGAGATTTGAATCTGGGTCCTCTATGAGAGCAGCAGTGCTCTTAACCACCAATTCAACTCTCCAGCCTTTGAATGGGTATTCCTACGTGTCAGAATTTAAAAGATTTTTCTGTGTTTCTTGGTCATTTGAGTTGCTTGTTTTGTGAATTCCTCTGACCTTCAGTCCCCTTTTGGAAATGCCAAAACTTTCTGAGATTTAGTTTTAAATAGTTTCTGTATAGTAATGAGAACTATTTATTACCATTAAATTGCATTTTCCCCCAATTTACCATTACCTTCATTTTCATGGGGGTTCTACCATGAAGACATTAAAACCTTCTGATGCTGTCTGAATAGCATATAGTTTTAGCTTTAACAAAGACTCATATTTGTGAAGGCCTTCTTTATCCTGTGACCCTTTGTTTCTTTATTCAGCGTTTGCTTCCCTGGCTAGGCTGTAAATTCTGTAGAGGGCAGAAGGAAATATTTACTGTGTTTTCTTTTTGTATGTTGTCATTCTCTATTGCCGGGCCCTTCTGGCCACTCTTTCCCTGTCTGCTTCACTCCTCCTTGTCTCGTGATTAGAGGTGTCTCTGCAGAGAACTCTTTCTGGTTACCCTCTTGGGACACTCCCATCAAGCCAGTTCTTCTCTCTCCCGTCAATCTCATTTCCTCTATGACCTTTATTTTAAGAAGAAGCATAGTACAGCTCGTCTATTCAATATTTGCTTCCCCAACTAGACTATAAACTCCACGGAGGGCAGAAGTCACAGCTATTTTGCATTCTCAGCGCCTAAACTAACATCTGGCATATGGATAAACACAAAAGGAATTTGTTAAAGGTCATTGAATGTTAAGTCCATCTAAAATTTATTTTGGTATAAGGTATGCACTAAAGATTTGGTTTAAATTTTTCCAGATGGCGTCTTGTGGTTACAGGGCACAGCAACAAAGCAGGGAGCTCTCCGCTAATCCTCATTTCATTTGACACCAAGACATGAAATCCAGGATGCAGGAGGGGGATGCAGTTACTGGCTCTCTTTCCTCCCAGCCCCATCGCCCCTGTCTTTACAGTGACTCCCTCTCTCCATTATTGTCTTAGCCCAAGTGCTTCCCACAGGCTTAAATCAGGGCTTAGCCTGAAGAGGATCCTTGATTAACGGTATTGACTTACTGATTCAAGTCACTCCAACGGCAGGGAAATCCGCTGTCTTTGGTGTGATTCGTTCCCAGTAGCCTCTGGAAACCCTGAGGAATCTCTTTTCCCTCCACAACACTGCTGCACTAGGTTGTTCTGCACCCTCCCGTTCTCTAGTTTCACTTCTAAAAGTAATGAACATGATGGCAGACCTGGGAAGCTGCAGAGGCAAAAAGGGGAAGATGGTGAGCCCCGCCCACATGTGCCTTGAAAGTGTCAGGTGCCATATCCCATATCGTGTCACATCCAGTCACCCCTTCAAAGCTCTCCCACAGGGCTGATGAGGGGGCTCAGTAGGTAAAGGTGCTTACTACCAAACCCAACAACCTGAGTTCTGTCCCAAGAACCAACATAAGGTGGAAGAAGAGAACTAGTTCCACCAGGTTCTCCTCTGACCTCCACACATACAGTAATAAGATAAAATAAAAAAAGAAAACTGTACCTGTGAGATAGCTCCAGCAGCCTCATATCAGGCCTTGGGATGTTCCAACTCTAAAAATTTATCATCAGTAAGTTCCTTTCCCAATTTATTAAGCTACTAACACCAGATGTGAAGGAATGGTAGAAGTAACAAAAGGGTCTGCTTCTCACCATTTAAAACCTCTTAATGAACTTCTAATACTCAGAGAAGTCCAACTTACTATAATACTAATCCTCAAAGGAAAATAATTTTAAAAGACATCAAATATCATTTCCCTTGAAAACAAGGAACTCACAGAGAAGAGCCAATCGTACACTTAAAACTTATTAAATGTAGAAGCTAAAGAGCTGGCTCAGTGGGTAGAGGTGCTTGCTGCCAAGCCTGATGACCCACTGGCAGAAAGAGGGAACTGACCCCTAACATGTTCTGTGACCTCTGCTTGCATCCTGTGGTTCCTGCTCCCACACCACACACACACACACACACACACACACACACACACACACACACACACAATGAACAAGGAAAGTTGGATTGCTGTTTAGCCCTTCACCCTTGATCCTTCTAAAACCATTTAGAGTGGTTTTGTTAGTAGCAGGCAGAGGCAGAGAGCAGCTATCCTTGCTAACCAGCAGCCACCAGGCAAAGTTGATACTTCTTCCATGCTGATCCGAGGTCAACTCCTCCACACCCGAGTTTTTTTGAGAGAGTGTCTCAAGTAGTCCAACCTAACATCAAACTCACCATGTAGCCCAGGATGGTCTTTTTGTTTGTCTGTTTTTCCAGGCAAGGTTTCTCTGTGTAATAGTCCTGGCTGTTTTGGAACTCACTTTGTAGACCAGGCTGGCCTCGAACTCACAGAGATCCACCTGACTCTACTTTCCAAGTGCTGGAGTTGAAGGTGTGCACCACCACTGCCTGGCCAGGATGGTCTTAAGCTCCTGGTCCGTCCTCCTCCTTCTCCAGATGTCAACTTCCTTATTCTTTATAATTGTATAATCCATATTGGAGGAGAGTGGTAGCCTTAGAGTAGACAAATTAACTGAAAACATGAACACTAGATGGGAATGATGACAGAAACAACTTTATTTCCATGAAGATTTTGCACGTGTAAAACTTTGGTTAAATACCACCTTTGGGATTCTAGACTTTGCTTTTTTCTTATTGTGGGAAACAGTCTCTTGCAGACACTAGTGACAGTGACTTTTTAAGTGACAGAGGGTCAAAAGGTGTTTCCTTTGGTTTAAATAGCAGCCAAACATTCTTCACATGGGTCCCTAGGATGTCTATTGTCAATATGGAGTCTTGATTGTTCTTATCAATATGATAAAAACATTATTATTAAACTAAAAATATAATACAAAAATTTTAACCCAACTTATTAAATCCAAAAACATCCAATTTTGTCATTAATGAAAAGATATAACTTAACTCATCAAGCAGATACTGTATGCCCCTAATACATCCATTATAAATAAGAAGTTAAAATGATGCTGAGCAAGTGTTTTGCAGTCTGGGTGGGAGAATAAAGAACTATATCTCTAGACTAGGATTTCCCAGGAAATGTTCATACCCCAGGGATTCAATCTTCTGCAAATCTCAGCTGGAAACACTTACTGCGTGGTTGTTTGGTAACATGTTAAAATGAGAAAAACTCAAGTGTTGACAATAAAGATGTGATCTTAAAGTTTAGGATTCTTGTCACGGTGGACCGTCAGCAGCAATGCTTCCATGGGTTATTTAATGATAAAGAATATTCTCCCAAATCTAAAACGGATCCAGAGTTTGACTCCAGTTTTTATTTTTAAATATCTCGTAAGAAAAAAGATTATAGGCTGGGTGGTGGTGGCGCACGCCTTTAATCCCAGCACTCGGGAGGCAGAGGCAGGCAGATCTCTGTGAGTTTGAGGCCAGCCTGGTCTACAAGAGCTAGTTCCAGGACAGGCTCCAAAGCTACAGAGAAACCCTGTCTCGAAAAACCAAAAAAAAAAAAGAAAGAAAAAAAAAAGAAAAAAGATTATAAAGGAAATATCCAAGTATTAACCCTGCTTATCTCTAGGTGATCAGGTTATAGGTAAAAAGTCACAGGTACAACTTTCACCAATCCGAAATCAAAGATTAGGAACTTTTCTTGTGTGTTCTATCATTGTCAACCAATATACAATGCAAGCCTTTCAATCCAACTAATCAGATTCATTTGTTCCTTGGGTGGTCAGGAACAGCCATGATGTTTCTAGAGAACTAAAGATGCATAGCAACTGTTTCTATGGTTTAGGGAGGAGGTGGGTCAGCCATTGGAAAGTTCTCAGCCCCCCTAGAGCTTTGGAACCTGAACTTTATTTCACCCTACAGGTAAAGTGGAGTCTGAAGTCAAAATGGCAGTATCCAGGCTAAGGTGCTTTTGCCTGCTCCCTTCTTTCCCCCTTTGTCTTGTGACTAATGAGATGAAGCTTTGTCTAGGGGCTCGAACAGGTGCACTGTGCCCTTAGAAACACGAGCTTGACAGTGCCTAGGCGACCTTGAACAAAGCACGTAATGGCATTGATAACACAGGGGGCAAACAGTAGAACAAGAAACAGGAGGGTTAGGGGACCTATCAGACTTGTGAGGAGAGCTGTCAGTCAGGGGGGTCAGTTGGAAAGTGATTCATGCCAGCTAGAACTTTGCTCTCTTTCCTCCTCCCTAGTGGGGAGATTTTCTTTAAGTTTTGCTACGGTCTCTCTGTAACACCTGAATAGATGACATAAAAGCAATATATTTCTCCCAGGGCCATGCATAAATCTCCCTCCTTAAAGAAAAGTAGGTCCAGTCCATGGTGGTTTCTCAGGACAATTACAGCCAGTGTGTCAACTTGATTTTTCAGGAAAGAGAGAGGAATAGAGGTGAGAAATATCTCTGTCAGTTTGCTCACCTAGGAGTCCCCAGGGATTAAGGCTCCTCCTATCAGGAGGGGGACAAGCACAGGAGGTGCTCTCCTGGTGCATAGTAGGCCTGTGGTCCCCATATACATTCTCCTTGCGTCCTCTCCATAGTATATGATGACTTGAGGCACAATGTGAACTGATACCCAAAGCTCAGGCTTGTCATTTTCAGTGAAATGTCCTGGGGAGAGGCAGGGTGTCAAGCCAAAGGTACAGGCAAGTCAAGCTGATGTAGGGGCTGCCAAGAGGGTATTTTGGTTTAGGGTAGCTCGTTCCTAAACTGTAGGCTGATAGTAGTTTGGGGCCACCCAGGAGTGGGTTACAACCAACAAACAGGAAAAAGGAGCACAGACCAGTCTTTCATCAGTCTTATCTTTAGTGGGTTCCACTGGTCCTGTTGAACTGTTGTCCGTCTTCTTCCAGCATCTGGGAGGGACCTTCTGTCAGAAACCAGCTTCGGGTGGGTATGACGGCAATGGGAGAAGTCAGGATCACAATGTGAGGGACCAGAGTCTCCTTTTGATGATGTTTCACCCAGATCCTGTTTCCCGGTTGGTGGTCATATGGTTTAACAGGCGGCAGATCATATAGGTGGGATGCGAAGCCATGGAAACACTCCATCATGAGTTCTTCGTAACACATGCACTGATTGGAGTAAGACAAAATTTGATACCTCAGAAATTAAATAAGACCTAAGTTTTGGGGATATTGGAGGGGACCTCTCAAACGTTATTTCATGGGGGTTAGACCCTCCATCTAAGGGGTGTTTCTGACCTGCAGGAGGGCAAAGGGAAGGAGTCCTGTCCAGCCCTCACCAGTCTCTAGGTCAATTTAGTTAAGATTTCTTTTGTTTCTCCCTGTCCTACGTTTGCTGAACTATCCTAGAAAGCTTGACATATAAACAACAGGTTCCCCCAAAGGGAATTTGTCTCTGACCTTAACTTTCAGCCTTAAGGGAAGATGGAGGAATGATACTTTCTTCTGTAACTGCTTCCAGCTGAAATTGGGGTGTCAGTTGTCAGGGCCCAGGAAGGTCAAAAGGCTAGTTAAAGGCACAGCACTGGGGCATTTATCAGAAGCATCTAATTAGCCGATCCAGGTGAAGGGACAGGAAGCAATCATGTGGGCTAAACTGGCTCACATTAGCTTTCAACAGTCCAGAGCTCAGCGGTATGGAGTCTGCTCCCTGGGTGGTCAAACCTGCTGAGACAAACAGAATAAGGACAGAAGTTCAAATTTAGAAGCTTAAAAGAAAACCTCATATTTTTTTTTAGAACTTTTACTTACCTGGAGTCCGTTTGACCTGTGACAGATGGATTCAAGCCTTATGACCGTTTTTTGACTCCCTGAAGTTTAAATGAATTTTTAGTTCACCAAAGGAGATAAAAGTTCTAGGTGTACTAGCATTTCCATTGCACTGAAATCCACACTGTAGAAAAAAACAGTCGACAGGTGTCTATAAAACAGCTGGAACAGCTTTACACCTTGGAGACATAGCAAAAGTGACAGCTTTGGGTTAGCCTGGTGAAACACACGTTTAAGTCTATATTAGAAGATAACCAAAGGAAATTTAAAATCTTGAGCTGGTGACTGGATGACTGGTGAGCAGCCAGGGCTCTATCAGTTTATCCGAACTTGGTTCATCAAATGTCAGAGCTCTGAACCTCTGGAATCTCAGTGGGACAATGTGCTTTTTAGTGAAGTTTGCAAGTTCTATAGGGTGTATAAGATTAATGTCTAAGACCAACTGCTCTGTCAGACTTTCGTGTTTCTTTGGTTGCTATGGGAACATATAGAGAAACATAACCAGAAAAACCTATGATGCACGCTTCACAGGGTAGCTAGACCAAGCCAACTCTATGATTCTCTGCAATTTCTTTTCTCTTTCCATTTCTTCTGCCTTATGCTTATTAGCATTTGACATTTCATATATGAACTAATTAGGTTATTATTATCTTTTCTCCCAACATCATTAGAAAGTGTACTATACCAGAGACCAGAGTAGTTATTATTAAGAACAATCTTTGCAAGGCATATTCCTCTAGTGAAAAGTTACATCTGAAACCTGTTTATTCTTTTTTTTAAATAATTACCATTTATTGAGGGTATCTTTTTTAAAATTTATTTATTATGTATACAGTGCAGGTATACTTGCAGGTCAGTAGAAGGCACCAGATCTCATTATAGATGGTTGTGAGCCACCATGTGGTTGCTGGGAATTGAACTCAGGACCTCTGGAAGAGCAGCCAGTGTGCTTAACCTCTGAGCCATCTCTCCAGCCCCCCGAAACCTGTTTATTCTTTAATAAGAAACTTGTAAGCAAGGCAAACCTGTTTGTTCTCCTAACAATAGACCTAGTAGCTTTAACTACTGAACTGATTAGCGAATAACAAGGTGGCTATAGTTTTGAGGGAAGGCGTTGATTGTTATTGCCTAGCTGAGAAAGCTTAAGCTATGAATGTCAGATATTGGCCTGATATTGACCTGAGCCAAACAACCCTGGCTTGTTTTCAGTTATTTGTTTTAGGCTTTAGATTGAAAACATATAAGAGGCTAGATAAAAAATGTTTCCTATATTTGATCATATTAGTACTTAGCATGACTCATATAAGTGTAGTTCTGAACATCTGAACGCTTAATCATCTTTAATGGTTTACAATAAGTTAGTCTTTAAAAATGATAATTTCTGAATAGAAGCTTTCAGATCAATCTAAGACTTTTAACTTATAAACATACTCTACAAAGAGACTGGGTACTTTCCTGATTCTTACATAGTATACCATTACAGAATATAATAGTTTTTTTAAAATATGAATCAGTTTACCAGAATAGCAACAGCTTAACAATGCTAGCAAAAACAAGGAGGTTAGATATAACATCTTTAAACCAGTTTTTGTAAGATTAAATAAACCTTAAGTAAGAAGAGATGTTTTCTAAGCCAGTGGTTTTAATTTTTTTGTGGTGGATTGCTATGCAAACGTCTGAAATGCAGGCAACCCTGGGCTGCTCCTGTAAAAAAGGTCTTTTCACCGAAAGTTGAGAAACTGTTCCAAGTTCTTTACCAGAGTGTTTAAGGTCACTTACTACATCATAAGATAAAAAAATACCCTTGTTTCTGCTGCTTAGCAATCGTGGTCCTAACTTTAGTTGGGCAGTGAGTACACCGGGTGTTTGGGATTCCAGCGTAGTATTGAGCCTTTCTCAGGGTGAGCCTTTAAACATAAGAAACATGGTTTGGGTTGACACATTTCAGTTAACAAAAATAGTCAGTCAGAAGCAGAACTAAAGGGGTTAAAAAGCAAGGTAGATACTGATGGATAAGGTCTTTGTTTTAGGATTACCTATGGAACCTTCTGACTATGAACCTTACGTTAACGTTTTAAGTTAGCTCTTTCTGTTACAGATATTACAGATTTTTAACCACACCCAGTAATGTGTAAGCTGATAAAGTCCTAGCTGTTCTGCTCTTGTTCTTTCTGTCCACCATTTTTTTTTAAACCACAGACATAGAGACTTTAAAAGCAAGTCTGCGTCTGAAAAGGGGTGGGCCATACCCCAGTTCCAGAGCCAGCCCTTTAATAAAGCAGAACAGCATAAAACAGTTTTAATATCATTCAAACTCAATTGACATTTGAATCCCTTTTTCAATAGTCTCAATGGCCAGAACTCCCAGAGGTAAATTCTGAGTCCAGGTGACAGGCTGCAACAGTAACTGCTGTGCTGTATCTAAGACACAGAACACAGTAACCTCATACATTCAAGACCAGACAGAAACAGACATGCAGTGACCACATTCATGCCTTCAAAACAGATAGACAAGGCTTTCCTGACTTTCTCCAGCTGTAATTTCAAAGGGGATGGGTAAAGAATTTGATTCCCATGATGTTGCAACGGGAGCGGCTCCAGACTTTGCCACCAGAGACTGGGTCGTTAAGCTGCCCACTGATCCCAAATCGCTGCCTCCAGTCTTGACTTAAAGGAGCCAATGTGTAGCCAAGAACAGCACTTTTTTTTTAAGTTTCTGAAGCACTGTAGAGATGAGATCTAGTGGCATAAGAAGGTGAGGTAGTTCGCCCCATAACTTTAAAGTATAAAACAAGACGGAGACCAACACAGAAATGCAACATCATAAAGCAAAGTTGACAGTTATGAGAAACTGGTTGCAGACAACAGAGATGAAAACGGACAAATAAGACAGACAAGACAACAATAACACAAACGGACAAGATGAACAAGACATTGGTCCACAAGGACACCATTCCCGTCTCATGTCCTGGGACCCAGATCCAAGCTGGGGAGCCCCTGAGATTCTGTCCCATGTGGGAAACCAATTCTTGGATACTGCCCACCTGGGACAGATCCCATTTCTCCCACAACTGAGAGTTGGGGTTCGGGTTCAGGCTGGGAACCCCTGGAGTAAGAGTGTCATGCCTTCCCTTCCCGGACGCAAGGAGTGCTGCAGCATCTGGCCTCCTTACTGAGGCCAAACCCTGGCACCAAACCCTTGCCCCGCCCTGGAGGATTCCGCCTCTGCCTACGCGAGAGCTAGATCCCATTCCTCAGTGGGGCATCTCGGTGGAACTTCGAAATATTACACCTAGCGTGCTATGCACCACAAAGAAGGAGAGAGACCACCCTTAAGGGTTCCAAAGATCGTATTAAATCACCACATAAGCTGATCACTGATTGATCAGGGCTTCAGGATAAGGACTCAGAGCTTTTTTTTTCCCTCCTGACAGGCTCGAGCAGGGGCAGAAGCAGGATTTATAAGCACAAAAATCACAAGCATGTGTTGCCAAGATACAGTTAAAATTTTCACCCATCAGAAATCAAAGATTAGGGGTTTTAGTTATGTGTTCCATCATTGTCAACCAATATACAATGCAAACCTTTCAGTCCAACCAATCAGATTCATTTGTTCCTTCTATGGTTAGGAACAGCCATCGTGTTTCTAAAGAACTAAAGATGCATAACAACTATTTCTACAGGAAGAGGGTGATCAGCCATTGGAGAGTTCTCAGTTTTATTCCACCCTACAGGTAAAATGGAGTCTGAAGTCAAAATGGCAGTGCTCAGGCCAAGGTGCTTTTACCTGCTCCTCTTTACTACGTCTGACTAAATTATTCTTTTCTTGTTAATATTTTCCACGCTCTCTAAATCAACTATGAGAGGGAGAATTAGTTAATAAGCCACTTAATGGATTGTATACAATTCCAAGTGGTCATCCCTGCAATCATATACATACAAGAAACACTAAATGGGCACAGCACATTTTGTTTATATATTTATACATTTATATATGTATGTAGCAATAAAGAAAAATAAGCTATGAATTTGAGAGGTGTAGCGCACCACGCCCATCTGCGCTCTATGCGCTACCATACAGTTTGTGAACTAGGCAAGGGGCTGGAGACTGAAACACACAAAGACACACAGACAGAGACTCAAGTCATCCTTGAAACAAGAATGCCCCAAGAATGCCCCCTTACTGTATACCAGAGCCATTTATATAGAGATCCTTAACTTATAGCCACGCCCCCAGCCAAATGCACCAGAAACCACTCCCCTGCCATCAGAGCAGAGGAAAACAAGTTGTTTACAAGAAATTCAGGATCTGGGGGTTCACAGCTCCCAACAGAGAGGGAGTGGAGGGGACATAGGAGGTGTAGGAGGGAGGAAAGGGGATATGGGAATTGATGTAATTATATTTTAATTTTAAGAATATGATTAAAAATAAAAACAATAAATATTAATTTCCTGCTTATCTCCTGCATACACCTTAGTAATGTTAACATGGTCATGGGCTGTACTGAGTCTTTCTGTCCCTCCAGCCAGCTCCCAGATAATGACCTGAAGGCTTCTTATTAATTATGAAAACTTGGCCTAACTAACTCATACAACTTAAATCGACCTATTTATATTAATCTATGCTCTGTCACATAAGGCCCATCCTGCTTCTTCTGTGTCTCTTGCATGCACCTAGATTCCTCCTCCTACTTCCTCTCTCTGCCCGGAAGTCCTGCCTATACTTCCTACCTATCCATTGGCCGTTCAGTTTTTTATTACACCAAATGATGCAATACATCTTCACACAGCGTACAAATATCCCACAATGATGGGTTATGTTCCCTAAAATCCAGAAGTGTTTCTGTGACTCTCATGTCAGCCAAATATCTGCCATGTGCAAGGTAAAGCCCTTAGGGACATGTACATCCAGAGATGATAAAGGGAGGTCCGTGATGAATAGACTCAAAACCCAATGGCCATGGGGAAACCTAAATTTCATAGACAAGATCTGGGAAGATCTGCTCTGAAATGAACTCACTCTGTGTCACCCTAGAAGACAAAGGCACAGGCTGGGGATAGCAAATAGCACAAATTTCTATTTAGAATAAGTGTCAGCTGCATAGTGGCCGCAATTGCCAGTGACAGAGCAGTCTCTGTGAGGAGGAACACTCATGTCTGCGGCCAAAGCTAGATAACCTCTTGGTGGTAACACTGAGAGACACCTTTTTTTAAAATTAAATCACAGAGTGACTGGGTAGGTAAGTGCCTCCCTGCATCTCAGCAGGCCCATAATTTATGCTTTATTTATCATAAAATGGAGAGTCCTGAACAGTCCCCTTTCCTGTCCCTGTCTCCCAGCCCCCTCCTCTGTTTTGAAGCAGGTACCCATGCCCTTTGAGATAGGTGATATTTGTTTGTGGGCTAATGTTCTGGGGCTGGGAAACAGCTACAACAGTTAGAGCTTTTCTGGTGGCAACAACAGACAACCAACAAAAATTATGTCATGCAAAACAGAAAGGAATTGGCCAACACTCGGGGAAGCCAAAGGGAGCCAACTGTGTACTGCATGGGAGGAACTAAAGGCTGTGTTTCTATTTCCTGCCTTTGGTCTGTGGAGCTGAGTTTTGCTACAGGAGAAATCAGGCCTGTTTATGTGGAAACAAGATGGTTTCTGACAGCCTGGAGTTTATGTTGTGCTTCTAGCTCGTGCCTTCAGCCCTTAGTGAGAGTGTTCTGCCCCTGCAGCTTAGGAAACGGCCTTGAGAAGACCAGCTTCTAGAACGTGGTCATGTGACCCATTCCTAACTCAATCGATGTATCCCAGGAATAGGAGCCCTTGTCTTAATTAAGGTTCTCTATGTGTGCACACTCAGGACCAGCATGCCCTGGGAACAGAGTACCTTTTGAGGGCACCACATGGATGAAGCACATATGGAAAGGATTTAAATGCCCTATGTGCACTGTAAGGAGAACTTTTCTTTGTTAAAACATTCAGAAAAAGAAATGTCACCACTACCACAGAAGTGTGTTTTGTGTCCATGTCATGTGATAATCCCACATTCTCTTCTATCTTGAACTCCTGGTGTAGTTTCTGCCCATGGTGTTCTGTTCTGTCTTCAAGATAGATTTCAACCAAAACCTCTTCCTCACAGACACACTGTGAGGGTTAATTAGGTTTTCCAGAAACCATCTGTAAAGTGCCATGGGATCTTCAGGGCCAGATGCCATATAGAGACAGTTGTCATTAGAATTGACTCCTCATTTTTATGCTTATGAGGAATGGGGGGCGGGGAGTCAAAAGGCAAGGCAAGGAGAGCTACCAAGTGACTCAAAACATTATTTTGACCACAATAAGCATCCTCTTCCCCTTCCCAATTCTTTGCTACTACCATTCACAAAGAACGAACATGAAATCCATGAATGGGTTTGCACATCCACAACCTTCTCGGAGAGGAATGCTAAACTTGGGAACTTGGAGCCAGGAGCAGCTAAATGGGTTGTGAGCTCAACCAGGATTGGCGCCCTGGAGGATTAGCAGCCGGCTGTGTTGAAAGGCTTTCCTTTTTTAGCTCAGGTTAATAAGCTATGAATGATACCTAACTGTCTGGGCAGTGTGAAAACGTCATAGTCTAGTCCTCTCTGTCAGACTGCAAGATGCCTTTCTGGGGACGGTCAGAGATAAATGCTGGGAAGCCTGGTGGGTCCAACAGAGGCACAGCTCAGGGTTCAGGAAGTAGAGCACAGGCTGGGTCACAAGCCGTCCCTTGGGCATGATGGGGCACAGAGCAGGGGTTCTTCTGTGCCATCTGCTCATGTAGGGTCACATGGACCCATCAGCAGCATTCAGAGTGACTCAGGAAATAAGTTTCTACAACTGGTCTGGCAAGGCCGGAAGTCCAGGCTGAAACTCTTAAAAATAATAATTAAAAAAAAATCCTCCGACTTTTAATTTTAAAGGCATCCAAAACATGAAAATCCATCATTATATTGTATGGTGATGTTTTTACCTCATTATATTGTATGATGGCGCATATTTGTAACCCCCCTCCCTAAAACACTGGGACGGTGGAGACACATGGATCTCTGGTCAGCCAGCCACGCCTCATCAGTGAGTTCCAGGCCAGTGTGACTAGTTATTTTTAAAGAGGGGGAGGGGGAAATAGTGTTTGAAGAGTGACACTGGAGGTTGACCTCTGACTTGCACACCTGCACACACTTGTACACAAGCACATACACACTGTGGTGGTTTAGGAAAAAATGGCCTTAGTAGACTCAGACAGTGGCACTGTTAGGAGACGTGGCCTTGTTGGAGTGGAAAGTCTGTCACTGGGCTTTGAGGTCTCAGATGCTCAAGCCAGGTCCAGTGAGGCATTCTCTTCCTGCTGCCTACCAATCTGAGTGTAAAAGTCTCAGCCCCTTCTCCAGCACCGTGCCTGCCTGAGTGCTGCCATGCTTCCTGCCCCGATGACAATGGACTAAACCTCTGAGCCTGTAAGTCAGCCACAATTAAATGTTTTCCTTTGTAAGAGTTTCCATGGTCATGGTGTCTCTTCACAGCAATAGAAGCCCTATCTAAGACACACACATCAAAAAAAAAAAATAGAAAGGCAAGATCCCCAATATGCTTATGTGTTTTAACATGGAAGCAAGAGGAAGGACCCGTTACTTTACCACCCAGCTTAACCTCAGCCTGAGAGAAACACAGGCTGGTCTTGTGCCGCTGGGGAAGAGTAGAGCAGTTTCTCCAGGAATCCTCAAATGACAAGGAGAACATTGTGTTCTGAAGCCTCAAATGTTTACAATAAAAATAATGTGGCAGAAAAATAAAAAAAATAAAAAAGCATTCAAAGGCAGAACAATTGGATGACCTTCATCTTGTTACATGAATGCATACCTATGTATGTGTACACATAGATATACATATATGTCTATGCATCTATAGTGACATATTTTTTTCCTGAGCCAGTTGAGAAAAAATTATACACTTTATGGTATTTATCTTTAAATGCTTCTTCCTGGTTCTCTGGAAACAGGCACGTGAGACCAGGGAGATGGTTAGCGGGTAAGGAGACTTGCTTCGGTTTAATGACCTGAGCTCAATCTCTGTTGTAGAACATCATTTTAAGATGTGTTACATTTGCTTATGCTCTGGAACATTTGTTTAACAATGCAAAGATGTGTTGCTTTTTTTTTATGCTGCATTTGTTTAACTCTGTGAAGCTGTGATTCTTGGCCTGTCTAAAACACCTGATGGTCCAATAAAGAGCTATATGGCCAATAGCGAGGCGGGAGAAAGGATAGGCAGGGCTGGCAGGCAGAGAGAATAAATAGAAGGAGAACTCTGGAAGAGGAGCAGGAGCAAAGAGAGAACAAGGAGAGGAGGGCTTCAGGCGCCAGTCACCCAGTCAGCCACAGAGTAAGAGTGAAAGCAAGATATACAGAAGCAAGAGAAGGAAAAAGTCCAGAGGCAAAAGGGTGATTTAAAATAAGAAAAGCTGGGAAGAAATAAACCAAGCTAAGGCCAGATATTTATAGTTAAGAATAAGACTGTGCATGTGGTTTATTTGGGAACTGGGTGGTGGGCCCCCCAAAAAAGCAAAAGACAAAAGAATAATAAGAGTAAAAACAAACAACAACATTTTGATGTTCCAGTGTGGGGCTGGAGTAAAAGAAAAAGTACCATTCCCCATTATATCGATGCCAAAAACAAATATAAAACCTATATGGTCGATTTGATTATCTCCAGAATGTCCTTTAAATTGATTTTCTTTCTACTATTTATCCTCCCCTGTCTCCACCTACCTCTCCTACCTTTGCCTAACCCACAGGATATTAGTAGATTTGGAGAGAAGCATTCAGAATGGTTGTTGGGGGGGCAGCATTTTCAATTTGGCAATGTGTGTTCATTCCCTCCTGGTCACAGCTAAGTTAAATGAATGGATTCTTAGCTGTGTGACCTTGAAAGAGTCACTGAATGAGACAGTGACTCATTTAGCCTAATGTTACATATCTCCTATAGTGGTTGTGACAAGCCACGGCTATAATAAGTGAAGTTCTCAGCATGGGGACAGGCAAAACTCAGTACTGGAAAAGTACTTGTTTTGCTATTAGCATTATAATTGTTGGGGCCATCCAGAGCCTGTGGGATCCTGATGCCAAGCAAGCTCATATTCCCAGAAATGTTCACACTCCCTAACTGCAGTCTCCTCACCTGCAAGCCAGAGATCATCACTAAATATCCGCCAGGGTGCTCAGGAGACTCAAATCAGAACAACTGTGATCCAGGGCACAGTACAAAGCAAACCACACCATTATTGTTCCCTGAGACTGCATCTTTTTACATTGCTCTCCGGTGTATCAGAAAGATCCGAAGGGGGACTATTAAAAAATACCCATCCAAAACAGTAAAAGAAAATCTCATTTCAACTGTGTTTAACTAACGCAGTAATTTTCAGACTTTAATTATCTTATTTTCAAGAGAAAGTCATAGAACCCCAAAATACTAAACTAAAATAAAGGTGCTCAAAGGGAAGTTTAGGGTGAGGGTGGCGTACTTAAGACCACGCCTCTAGGAACGCTACAGAAGAGGAAGCAGAAAATGTAATGTAAGAGCCAGGGGGTCGGAGGACACCAAGAAAACAAGACCCTTAAAATCAAGGTGAGCAAAGCTCACATGAGCTCGCGGAGACTGAAGCACCATGCAGAGAGCCTACGTGGGTCTGCCCCAGGGCCTCATGCTTCTTAGTATGACTTCCAGTTTAGAGTCTCTATGGGACTCCTGAGTGCGTGAAGGAGTGGGTTCCTGATTTTTGAGCCTTACCTTGGGTTCTTTTCCATCTGTTTTGTTGTTGTTGTTGTGTTATTTTGTTTTGTTTGCTTTTGTCTTGTCCAACTTTGATGTGATAGTTTTTGCTTTATCTTGTTTTACTTTGTTATATTTTAAAAAGTGAATGAATGAATGAATGAATGAATGAAAACCTAGCCACTAGGGTAAAGATTAACAACTAAACTGTTGCTTATAATTTCTGGGAGAGGAAAAACCAGTTTTGTTTTGTTTTTGTTTTTTCTTTCTGGGTGTAGATTTATATTTTATTTTATATTTGGTTTTGTTGGGGCAAGGTTGGTGCTTTATTGGGTTTTTGTTTATGTTTTGAGAAAGAACTTAGAGTTGGGTGGGTAGGGACGGGGAGAAGATCTGAAGGACTTGGGGGAGGGGAAGAATATAATCTAAATATATTTAAATTTAAAAATTGCTATAAATTATACATATTAAAGACCGCCCCCATAAGGCTCCCAGGACAGACCCCAGGTGCTGCAGCGGGAAGACCTCCCTTGGCACCTGCTCACAGAACTAAGCCATCATCTGTTTTCTACTTCTCCTTTGTGGCCCATTTCTGCTGAGAAACAATAATAACTATAAACCCCAATGATGGTTTGCTCAGTTCATTATTAATCATTATTAATTGCCTATGAGTATCTTTCCTGGAAACAATATTAAATGACTTTACACAGCAAGGCCGGCTTGACAGATCACATAATGAGACAAACCTGGGTTGTCTCTGGTGGAGCCGCTCATGCTGGGAGCCCTCACGCCTGGATGGCACACATCCCAAGCAGAGGCAGAGCGGTCCTGAAAGCCCTCCCCCAGCACGCACCCTGCCCCAACCATCAAGCATCCAGCTTTACTCCAGGGTGGGGGGGCGGGGCTTTAGGTAACAATTCGATCCACATATTATTTACAGCAGAGCCAATGAGAACCCCTTTCCTATGGTGTGCCAGGTGGGCCACCTGCCTCTCCCTAACACTCACACTTACACCAACAGGCTGAAGAAAGAAAGGAGGTAATTTCTTTAAGATCTGCCAGCCTTAGCCAAAGGGGATCCACACTAAGAGCTGTCAGGTTCAGAGGACTATCCACGGCCAAATGAGAAGGCTGTGGCGTGACCTATTTTCTTAGGCCTTCTAGTGTCACCGCTCATGTTCCGTGGCATCCATGGAGCATTGCCACCGCCATCTGCTGTGATCTTTCCAGCAATCCTGTAAACCAAAGCACTAACCACATCAGCCAGGGCTTACAGGTTATCCTATGTCTAGTACATCCCAACTACTGACTTTATATTAACGCCTGTAGTCTTGACCACGACCACATAATATCGGTGCTGTTCCTATCACTGCTAAGGATGAAGAACTGAGAATTTCAGTGGCACAGACAGATGAAATGGTGCATAGCTTGCCACTGGCAGGGAGCTGCACCCATGGACTCCAGCTCTAAGATTTAGGATCTTAATTTCTGCTAAAGCTAAGCAGGGATTAGCTACTAGCTCTAGTCTGCAGACAAATGGGACTGAAAGGGCCAGAGGGTAGGTGACCTGCCCGGGATCACATGGTATTCACTATAAGAAAACATACTAGAGGGATAAAGTCACAAAATTGTGTGGACAAGAAGCCAAAAATTGGTCTACAAATAAGAGTCCTGTTCCATTGGTTAGACGAGGCATACCAAATGGTTGTATTTTGGAGGCGAATCTAAGGGTAAAACTAGGAAACACTAATGAGGGAGTAAAGGCCCAGACACACTGTGGAGGAGGGGGATGTTTATGTGTGCATGTAGGTGTACATATGGAGGTCAGACGTGAACACTGGGTATCTTCCTCAACCATTCTGTACTTATTCTTTTGAGATGGGGTCCCTCACTAAAGCTGGGGTCCCTGATTTGGCTAGAATGGCTCGCCAGTGAGCCCTGGGGATCTTCCTGCATCTAATTCGCAGCTCTGGAATTACAGTTAGACACTGCCTTGTGTGGCTTTTTATGTGAGCACCATGGATCTGAACTCAGGTCCTCGAGTTTGAACTGATTTGCTCCAGGTAAACTTTTAGGATAGGAGAGAGAAGGGAAAATCTTGGTGCGGCTCCTTTGAGACCTGTAATCCCAGCTTTAGGTCAACCTGAAACTTCCAACTGTCAAGGGTTAGAATTTCCAACTTTAAGAACTGGGCCCTATTTGGAACACAATATAAATTTCTTTGAAAGGCTGGTGTATAAGATGCTGGGGTGTTTTAAAGGAGGAGAGACAACTGGCTAAGAGGATGGATAAACAGAGGTTAGGCACTTTCACCAGATAGCCTTGCCTCCTTTCTCTGGGCGCCATCTCCCTCCACACTCCAGAAAACATTCCTGTTTCTAGCAACAGTGAAGTTGGCATATAATCCTGGTCCTTGGGATGCTAAGGTAGGAAGAAAGCAAATCTGAGGCCAGCTAAGCTACTTAATAAGTTCCAGACCAGCCTGTGCTAGCCACATAACAAGATCCTGTCTCAAAACAACAACAACAAAATAAAATAGCAGACACTACACTAGAATCTATTCATACGGTAGGGATTAGAATTCCACAGCAGTGACGGTGTCCACATGACTTCTCTGTATAACAACCGGAGTCCATTGATAGCCATGCTCTGCTAAGTCTCCAACAAAGGCACAGCCGGATGGTAACAGGCCAAATCTGAGTCAGGCTGGAGTCAAGCAAGAAGAACGAATGTAGCCCTTGAAGCCAAAAGGGAAAACCAACAGGAGGAACCTAGCCAGACCCATAGAGTCAAGGTGGAGTCAGAAGTATGTATGAAGTGGCAAAACCAGTAGATAAATGGGGACAGACAAGAAAAGCATGACAGCCGAAGGGTACTACAGAGTGGCTAAGACCTGGTGGCTTTGCCATTGGACAGACAGAGTATTTGGACAAGATAAACCCTTTGCCTAGAATTTCTGTGTGGGGAGGGGAAGGGGACTTGTCTCCTTTTACAGTGGAATGACTGAGACCTTTGACGCTCTCCCGAGGTAAAATCTTCCAAGTTGCAATGACCCACACTGTAAACTTTAAATCAAATACTGTTTCATGTAGCAAGCTGTGTGTCTGCTGTAAATATGGCACAGAAGCTTTGATAAGAGCAAAGTCTTTTGTCTCTCGTGGTTCCTGGGATCCACATGACCACTTACAGCCGAGGTACTGAGCAACCCGAAGGGTCTCACTTTCAAAGCCTGTGAGGGCACAGCACCGCCAGGACTTGCACTGTGTGTTACCTACATGGATATATGTGCAGGTCCTATCTGGGTAATGGAGCTGTCTGTTGGGAGCTCCCTGTTGTACCCTGAGGTCCAGTCTTAGCCTTTCTCTAGCCTTTTCTAATGCTGTTCTCTCTCACTTTGTTCTAGTTCCACTGGCCTGCTCTCAATCCCCTGTCTCCTGAAATAAAGATGCCTTATTCTTCAAGAGATAGGTCCATGCTCCCTCTTCTTGGATCTAGGGACCACTTGAGCAGGGGAGTGCAGAAAAATGACACTGTGATGTTTTCTTGGTCTCACATTCTTGGAGCATGGTCCCTGAGAGCCTTGAGTCACCATGTAGGGGGTGCAGCTACTGTGCGTAGGTACCGTGAGTCAGCCAGGTAAGGGCCAAAGCCTCAACTGAGCCCAGCCTTCCTGCCACCCTTAGCAAGACTCCAGGTGTATGAGCTAAGCCAGCTTGAACCGTCCAGGTCAGCTCACCTGTCAACTGAATACTGCCCAGTGACCACAGCCAATGCCCCAAGGTACAGGTGCCCACTCAATGGCTGCCCACGTCTAACCCACAAAACTATGAGATTAACTAGACTGTTGTTTTTAACCATTGAATTTTTAGAAGGCTGGTTAGGAGCTACGGGGATGGCTCAGTCAGTCCAGAACTTGCCACCCAAGCATGAGGCCTTGAGTTCTGATCCCCACACCCATGTAGAAAGCCTGCCATGGGGCATAAGTCTATAACCCTAGTGTGTGATTACATCACAAGCACCTACTTCTCTTTCTAGATGGTAGCAGGGACCACAATACCCCAGGCATAAAGCTGGCACCTGCCACACAGTATACACTAAGTCCTTCAAGAACGAATAGATGAGTGGTCACATGGATGCATGCCGGCACGGACATATGATCCTAGCCTTCTGACCTGTTTCAGAGTGGTGCTGTCAGAGGGCCTGCTGTCTGTGCTGGGGAGAAGCCAAGTGAGCGGGGGTCTAGAGGCTGCCCACCTTCACACACAAAGCAGCTTTCTTTTCCTGTGCGCCATATGTTCATAGTCCTTCCTAAGATGCCCGGGAGAAAGGGAATCTCCCGGACACCGTACCCTCTTTCCAGTTCTCCCTCGTTTGCTTTTCCTTCTTCCTTCCTTGTAGACACTTCCACGAATCTAAGGCCTGGCCAGAGTTTATAAATAGAAACTTCTCTCCCTTCTCGCTTCCTCTAGCTCCTTTCCTTCCCGCTACCCTGTAATTTGTAGTAGAAAAGTAAGCCGTCTGGGTGTGCTTCACTGAAAAGACACACTTTTCCTGACTGAATAATTCAGATGAGGATGCAGTCTCCCCTCTGGGCCTGACCAACCCGCTAGGGGTCAGCAGGGCTGGGCCTGGGCTCCTAGGAGGCAGCTGCTCCCCTGCCACTGGGTGGGGCAGAATCATTTGCATACTGGCAGACACACATGCAAGTACACATACACACATATACATATATACGCCACGCTACACACCACACAGACACACCACACACACCAACACACATGCATACGCACTACCCATGCCACACACAATACACATATACCACACCACACATACACACTATACCACACAATCCCCACCCCCCCAAACACACACCACACCACACACACTGTACCATGCCGTACACACCACCCACACATATACACACATACCACGCCACACACGCCACAATACACACCATGCCACACACATACACACACACACTACACATACATACATACCAAACACACACCACACACATAAGCACACACCCCACAGCAGGCACATGCCTACTCCCTTCAGATGTCTCAGGTGGCGCTCAGGATACATGTGAGCGGGAGCCTGTGAGGACCACCTAAGGAGAGGCTGGAGGAGCTGGTCCTCTGAGGCTACAGCGGACTTCATCTACCAGGGATGGAGGAGAGTAAGCCATTCTGTTCCTGAAGATCAGGCCTTGGCAGAATAAGGGAGGGATGCATGTGTGTGTGTGTGGGGAGGTGTGGTGTGTGGTGTGGTGTTGAGGAGGGTGTGGGGGTGTGGCATATATGGCGTGTGTGGGTGGTGTATGTGTGTAGGTAGGTATAGGTGCGGTGTGTATTAAAGTGGGTAGAAGGGCAAGAGAGAGAGAAAACAGGAGGTAGGCAAGATCAAAGTAAAATATGTTGTAGATGTTAGAGGTGTGTGTGAAGCCGGAAAACACAGCATATTTATGAATGAAGACAGAGCTGTATGGGAAAAACACCAACTATTAACACTTAGTGACCTAGTTCCCATCTATCACACAGCTGCCACACGGCACTGGGCAAGAAACTCTACTTCTCCCCTCAGTTCATCATCTGTGAAATGGGGCTAATGGGATTCTTCTCTCAACACTGTCACAGGAGTCAACCGAATACGCTCAGCAGTTAGCAATGGGCCCTTGCTATTAGCGATAGACATCTTCACTTCATGTTTAGAAATGCTTAGTACATAATTCAACTCAATGGCCAGGGCTTCCCTCAACAGAAGTTACTACTTATTAAAAATCTGACAGATTACACTGGACAGTGGTGGCGCACGCCTTTAATCCTGGCACTCAGGAAGCAGAGGCAGGTGGGTCTCTGTGAGTCAAGGCCAACATGGTCTACAAGAGCTAGTTCCAGGACAGGCTCAAAGCTGCAGAGAAATCCTGTCTTGAAAGCCAAAAAAAATAGTAAATATGTAAGAATAACAAAATAACAGAAAAGAAGTATTCAATGACCAAGCTGTAAACAGGGTATTTAATGTGGATCATACAGATAGACTTATCCAATATTAATTAATGTTTATTTTGCTAATAAAATGAAACTTTATGAATTTATCTTAATGCAAAATTTTAGGAAACATGGAAACAGTTATTTTTTTCACACTTTTATTTCCCGCTTTTGTGTGCATGTGTGAACCTGAGTGTGTTATAATGTGTATGTGTAAGTTAGAGTACAATATTTGGGAGCCAGCTCTCTGCTTCTACCATGTGGCTCCCAGGGATTGAACTCAGGTTGTCAGGCTTGGCAAAATCAGCTTTATCCACTGAGAGAGAGAGAGAGAAAGAGAGAGAGAGAGAGAGAGAGAGAGAGAGAGAGAGAGAGA